>JAMQGT020000844.1:0-92042 GCA_024447675.2 Pterophyllum scalare
CATTTGACAGAAAGTAGGACCATATACCTCTCTCGATGGTGCCCATGAATTCTGCCAAGGCTCTGTGTGTGTGTGTGAGCCTGTGTCTAGGTGTGGCTTACCATGCATTTTCTGCACACACTCGCTTTCTACACATCTTGCTGTGACACATTGTTCATGTTTTTGTTTTGTTGGCATACTGCTCATTCCTGTAGCTGCAGTGCCATCCCTCATGGCTTAAATGGTTTAAGTAGAAAGCTCAGCTTTTCTGCCAATAAATAACAGATTTGAATCTTTGATCGTGTCTTTGTTGCGTTCACGTTTCTTCCAGAGTGCATCTTCTCCAGTAATCAAGCAATGTGATTTTCCTCTGTTCCTCTAGTGTGTGTGTGTGTGTGTGTGTGTGTGTGTGTCACCTCCAGCAGAATCAGGCTCGGGGGGGGTGGGGGGTGGGGGGCAGTCATCTGCTGCGACTGGTTGGGGCTGAGGGGAGAGAGACAGGACAAAAGACATGCTGTGGAAGAGAGGCAGAGATTAATAATAATGATTAAATACAGAGTGGGGTTTAAACAGAGCAGAAAGGTTGCATAAAAAAAGAAACAGTGCATTATGGGACACCTTTCACTGATAGGACATTCATTGGTTAACTAAAATGGTTTTAAATCAAGTGACTTTAGCTGTTTGAATTCTCCCAACATGTACTGTATGTCTTTGCCACACCTCAGCATATACATACTGTGAGAGCTGAATGTGCCTCTGCCTCTTCTCCACTAATCAAGCAATATGATTTCCCCCCAAACTGAATAAAGTAGCTTACAAAAATAGAAATAGTTAATGGAAAAAATATATAAAAGAACTACTGAAGAAACAAAATAAAGAAGCAAAGTTTACTTTGAAGCTAAGAAGAAAGCCAGTAATTTAGCAGCAATATTTCAAATAATTTTTCACCTTTTCAGGTGGGCCTGCTTTTTTCCTTCAGGCGTTTTTTTTCTTCATTCATCAATATTTAACTCAGGAGTCATGAAAGGGGTGATTCCAGCTGCTTACTGATGTTTGAGATTCTATGAAACTGAGACTGTGTGTAAACTTTGGCTTAATACTGTTTTTGTCGTATTAACCAGGAAATGTATAGCATTGGCTTGAATATGACCTTCCTGATAATCTCTCACATTTGTGCTTGTATGGCTGCAAACATTCATACTGTCATATTAAAACAAAAAATGTCCAAAAGCACTTCCTGTGTTCCAATTTTCAGGCGCCAGGGTGGCTCAGCGGATGCGCAGGTAACCGTGTATATGGCGAGGCTGTGGATGTGGTTACATGATGCGTGTCTTCCCCGATCTCTCTCCCGCGTTGCTCTATTTTATGACAAATTCCTACGGACAAATTTTCTGATCATATTTACACACCTTTAAATCTGCTTTCTAACCATACCTGCTCTACTCTGGTTCTATTCTTTCCTCATAAGTTCAACTCTCCAAAACACAAGGTCCAAATTCGGTTATAAAATAAACTTCAGTTTATTTCCCAAACAGTTTTCATCTTTTTTTATATTCACGTGAGGCAACTGTTTGAGGCAAATAAGATAAGCATATCTCCCAAAGGCTTTGATCCCCTGCCACACATTCCCAAACTCCTTTACTTCCCAAAGGTGAACATAAAAGGAATGATGTGTAAGACATTAATATTTATTACTACCGCTCAGAGTGAAACATTTACAGCTGTAACCAGAATTCATTATTTTCAGCTCCATTACCACCAGTTTTGTTACAGGGCAGCAGCGTCTCCTAATGTTTCTGCAGGCAGGAGGTCAGTCCGTCAATCATTAGGACACAATCAATTTAACAACACTCAGACGGTTTGGCTTCATATTAATGTCTACATTTTCTAAATTTACCACTGGCTGGTTCTCTGTGTTCTTCCACTTAAAAACCTAATGCCAGAAATGTCACTACTGTTACGGGTTTTGTCCAAAAGAGGGCGCTGTTGACAAAAAAAGGAAGGGAGGCAGGGAGAAAAGGCTGGGGTAACTACACAAGTGAGCTGAACTCTGGATCCACATTTGAAATTTTCATCTGTTACTGTTGCCAATATAAGGTGTAGTGTATGAAAGGTGAAAATAAACAAACTTACTTCCTCATACAAAAGCAGATGTGCAGGTTACCTCTGATACTGGGAATTTTTTTTAAGCCACTTAATAATGAATTATGAATCATTCAAAACAGTCACTTAAAGGGTTTTATGGAATGATTAATCCAAATTAGGAATTTTTGTTTAAATAATTGCCATCTGTATGTATGGAGGAGGTTAGGAGGGAGCTACAACAGTGAGTGTTTACAGCCTTCTATGAAACATGGTGGAGGCTCTGTCGTGGTTTGGGGGCTGCATATCAGTCAGTTGTGTTGGAGATCTTGTAAAAATGGATGGAATTATGAGTGCAGAAAAGTCCCAAACTCACTGCCAATGCAGTAAAAGCATGCCTGGATAGAGAAACATATAATGGAACACTATCAGTCATGGATTGGCCTCCTCGGAGCCTGGAGATAAACATTATTGGAGCAGTGTGGGATCAGCAGCCAAGATCCAAAGAAGAGCTTGAACGTCCTTCAAGAAGCCTGGAGAACGATTCCTGGAGTCTACTTAAAGAAATTGCAGACAGCTGCCTCAGAGAGTTCAGACTGTGCTGAAGAATGAAGTTGGTCACAACAAATATTTACTTTCCAGCTTGTTAGAATTGTACAATCACTGCACCTATTTCCCATCATTCAATCAAAACAAAGCAACGAGGGGCGGCTCATGACCTTTGCACTGCACCGTATGCACTGTTGTGATGTTTTAATTTATATTTTCATTAATTTTAATTCTAGTTTTCCGCTCCTAATCACAAGGGGATTACTATTTTAGTGAACATACGAGACGAGACGAGTCAGCAGCAGACAGCAAAGATCTTAAGAGATGTCGGATGTTTTTGAAACAATCTGTCCACGAGGTCCCCCAAGAAGGAAAACGGTCATGACGGCTAACAATAATTTACTGTAGAGATGAGAGAGGGTTTTCCCTTTCCACAGACATGCTCCTGGACAGTCCTCCAAAATCCCAACACTGAACCCGGATGACCTCTGCATCTGAGGAATGCTGACTGGTTAACAAGTGGGCAGGAACAGGGAAGGGAGCAACAGCGGAGTTCACCAGGAATGAGACAATCGACAGGCAGACGGTCCGTCCTGGCCTGCACTGCTGAACCATAATTCCCACTAAATATAGCTGCCTGCATACATGCACCACAGCTGAGTGTCACTGACAGCTATTATAACAGAACTAAGAGCTGGCCTGTGCTGCTGCTGCTGCTGCTCTGAGGTTTGTTTCCTTATTGCAAATTTATACAACATATATGCTGGCAAATGGATGATGGCCTAATATTTATACAGCCCTCTTATAACAAAAGCCATTCACAGTCATATAACGCTTTTTATTCTATTCACTTCATGCACTTAATTTATTGAACACTCACATCAAAGGAGGCAGCGGGACAGTCTGGGGTTCAGTGTCTTGCTCAAGGGCACATCAACATGTGGACTGGAGGAGCCGGAAAGCTGCAAAACTGGCAGCGTGCTGGCAGACTACAGAGAGGGGAGGGGCTGTGGCCGGATGGTTATCAGATATGCATGAATAGTTGAGTGATTATGAAAGTGTGCCAAGTACAGTTATGCACAAAGCATAAAAATACTGGATCATTGGATCAGGGACACATCTAAAAGCTGCAGGACACCGGGCCACGAGGCCTGGATTTGAGGATCCCTGGCGTAGTCTCTTTTAAGAGCCCCCTCTCTCTGTCCTATTCTGCTCTGATATATTATATTTTATTATTTAGGAAGAGAATAAATGTATTGTTACGCTGTTTATCCCTCCATATTTCTACTCCACATCCATTTTCTCTCTGTGTGTTTGTGTGTGAAAACATGAAGTCCTTCCGTCAGCGCTGTGACTTGATGAGAGTTCCCTGATGGAGCCAGTCTTCACAGCAAAACAGCTACTTCTGAACTACATTAGTACATAAACCTGTCACTGATCATAATGATTTTTAATGCAGTACGATGTTGCTCCTTCTTGTTTTATTGTTTACACTCTGTGTGTGTTTGCGTGTGTGTGTGCGTGTGTGTGTGTGTAAGCCTGTGCTCCATAGCACGCCGACTTTTTTCCAGGGTGATATTATGGGGGTGTGGACTTTCTGGGCTCACACACTCACTGAGTGTGCAAACTAGCTTCCTGTGGTCCTCTCTGCCACTACTACAGTCATATTAATGAAGTTCAGGAGTTATTTGGAATACATTGTCCATGATATTTTTCTTACTTCTGCCAGTGTCTGGAAATACTGTGAATTTACCCAGTTCCAGGTATAGTTTTTGAAAAAATTGATTGATCACCTAATCAGCATCAGAAAAGCTCACATCTGCAGCTCTCTGATTTTCACGCTGTACCTGCAACACAGACAGTGGAATGGTTCCAGAAATGGGAGACTTTTTGCTGATATTTGGTAAGTAAAGTAAGTCAGCTTTGGGCTTTGATGGTTTTGAAGTGTCAGTCAGCAATGCATTTAAATTTTAATGATCTTGATGTTTTTCCTAACACCTTAGCGTTAATATTAATATTATTAATATATTATTAATATTAATTTATTTATTAACAAATAAATAAATATTTATTTATTAATCAATTTATTTATTAAATTTACTAATATATTAATAAGTAAATCAATCAAGGTGATTTTAGTTCCCTATTGATGCACTGAATTGATATTATCGTCATTATTATCAAAATAAATACAGCTTAAGGCTGAATATTCATATTTAATCACTTGTAAAACTCTGGTTGGTGCACGGGCATGCACAAACCAGCCCAAAATTTTGTACACTCATTAATTAATGTGTGTTTGTGAGGCAGACAGGTGCGCCATCTAAAACATAAAACTGATAGCACAGAAGATAGTCAAAAGTCTAAGATATACAAAAAAAATGCACAGCTGTACACTATATATTTATAGTGAACAGACGAGAGACATACCAATAAAAAAAACTAGATTTGAAATTAACTTTGGGCTCAGACTACTATTTGAAGTTTTGACTATGGGTAACTTTTATCCCGCTCCCTTTTTAGTTAAACCTCAAAATGTCAAGGACGCAATAATCCTTTATAGTGCTGTGAAAAATTATCTGACAACACTGGAGGTCAAATATTTCAGTTCTACTGAAGTGTCCTGTAAGAGTCTTATCAAAGCATTTTTCACAGCCTAGTCAAGGTACAACACAGATTAAATGCTGTGCATGCAACTCATAAATGATAGGTGGCCCTACTGTAAGGAAGTCCAAATATGGGGGAAATTATCATTCATATTAGTAGCTCATTTATTCTCTATAGAAATGTATGATCTGGCTATAACAATGCTTCATCACTTGTTTGATACCTAATTCATGGATTAAATCAGTGCCTTTACATTGTCTCCTCAATGCCAGTTTTGTCAGATATTGTGTGTGTGTGTGTGTGTCTGTGCGTGTGTGTTTGACACCTACAGACACAACCACTTAAAATTGCCTCTCCCAGCCGGCTGACAGCCAATTAGGAGAGTAATGGAAAGAGTAATGGGAGTCCCTCCTCCTTCTCTGGGGGTGTATCTACTCCCCACTATAAACATGCCCCTTTGAGTCAATTCCAGAGTGTCACCAAGAGATGGCGCTTTCTTCACTAAAACTTTGACTTCTATGATTTCAAATGTTTTGATAGGTTTTATGTTTAAATATTTTCTCCTGCTGAAATATAAAAGACATTTTGCACTGCAAACCACCAAAACTATTGCTAGTAAACATTCCTTTTGTTCATCCTCTTCTATTTAATAAAATAAAAATATATTTACACACAAAGTTCCACATACTACAGATCCAAAAGCAGGTATGAGGGAGATACTGGGAGAACCTAAGTCTTATTTATGGTTTGCTTGGATGTCCTCACCCTAAATGTTTTGAACAGAGCTCCACGTGTTTCTGCCATATTTCTATTTAAAGCAGAGTACACACACACACACACACACACACACACAAAGACATGCAGTGTTGTTGCACGATCTCACTGCTCTCTGTCGTCATTAAAATGCGCAGAACAGAGAACCCAGCAGTAATCAATTTACGTTTGAATTTCAAATTTACTTTTTATTTAAAAACATTCGCAGTGCAGTCAAATAATCATTTTATGCTTTCATGTTCAGCAATAATCATGGAGTGAAAGCAGCTTGTTCGGTGTGCACATCCTCTACTTTACTGGCTGCAAGCAAATAACTATATCAGTGTTTTACAGAAAGGTTCAACATTATGATTCTGTTAGAAGTAGCTTTATACCTCCGAATATGTCGAACACGACACAGCATACCTCAAAAATGCTGCGGACTTGCGGCAACAAATACCATAATACCCCTATATGGATGTGAAGTGCAATTTCTGAGCTTTCAGGAACCATTATGAACGGTCACGGAGTTATGGTAAACAGCGCTGATACGCTATGTCTTAACCAGCTGTTCGCCGCTAGTAAGGGCAAGTAACCAGGGCTTTTGCGGCAATCACCTGGCGTTAAAGGGATAAAGAACCGCTGAGATTTAAAATGTATAAATATACAGTGTGGCGAGCTGTGAATGAATACGCTTCCATAATCACTGCTCCTTCTGTTGGCTGCATAAGCCATTACCACCAGCTTTCCTAAATGCTGCATCACGTGTCAGACTCATGGCCCGTGGGCCACATCTGGCCCGCATTATAATCTATACGGCCTGAGATGATTTCATATAGCTATTATTAATGGCCCATGAGTTAATGGTGCTCCCAGCACTTATACTGCAAATCTCACACTGCACTGCAACAGCTGCTAGTGTTGTAGTACTCGAGACCGGTCTTGTTTTTATTGGATACAAAGCGTATTGAACCAGAATTCGCTCCTCTGGCTTTTCCCGGGAGCGCATCCACAGTCTCTGCCGTGCTATTATTGCTGCTTGCACTGTATCATTTAACTGCAATTTTCAATCTACCACAGGGCACGAGCAGTTTCATTCACAATGTGCATGTTTGATCTCGCTGCGGTCGTGCCTGCGCTTGGTTTCATGGGCTACAGAAATTTAAATGCCAACCGTCATGAATGCAAGGAGAAGTAAGAGGAAAAATGAAGACTGAATAAAAATTTCAGGCTTCCAATTCAACAAAAAAAGCCCAGCAGGAAAGCCAAATAACAACCTTCATGTATTTTGATACACAAACTGAAAATTTAATGCACATTTTAGGGCTGCAACAATTCTTTGAGTAACTCAATTTGATTATTAAAAATCCTCGACACAAATTTGTTGCTTAAATGTTTCATTTCAAATCTGCAGCTCCGGTGTCTCTGTAAGCGGAGCGTTTCACCCACATTAGCGGCATTAAAGTTCTCTGTTGCTGTGATGGATTTCCATCATTTGGGGAAAAAAAGGCCCTTTAACACGAGTGGATCATCGCTGACAAGTTTTTCCAGTCTCCACTACTCTGTGCTGTGAGTGTGTGTGTGCCTGTTGTGCAGAGAATGTCAGCTGTTATTTTTTCTTTACTTCAGCTGTACCAGAACAGATTGCTATAACTACAGTTTGCTAACAGGGGCTGCCATTAGCACTAGCGATTGTTTGGTGCCAGAAGCCCCCCCCCTTCACCCCCCTTCAGTTCCGAAGGGCTCTGTCAAAATGTTTTTTATGCTTTAGTCCCTGATTAGCGACTAAAAAATAGACCTGCAGTAGAAACTTAATTTGGAGGATGCTTGTGAATAAAAAGCATTACAGCATTGGCATGCAGCCCCCACTTTTCAACAAAAACACAACAGCAGCTGTTTACGTGTAACAAGTGCAAAGAGGCGGAGCCTTTACTGAGACAGTGAGCTCAGGTGGAGTGAAAGGAGACATTTTTCTAGCATCGAAAGCAGCTCTTGTAACGCCTTAAAACCTTTACTGGAAAACAGCTGGAGGTCCTTCATCAATCGCCTGATCAGCAACATGAAAAAAGAGAACTTTTCCTCCCACATATATAACTGAAAATCCTCTCTGAACCTAACCTAACATGCACCTTGAGAAATCTAACTACACGTCCACAAAGACTGTGCTTACAGCCTAGGCTTCAGAGGTGCTTTCTGGTTACATACATAGGCCCTGTCACTCCATTAAAAAGTGGGAGCGGCATTTAGCAGTTAGCATTAGCTTAATAATTAGCATTAGTGCGAGGCTTGATTTTTTTTCACAGATTATCTGTCTCATAATGTCGCGACATGGTGACAGTTTTAAGAAATATGTAAAAAACATATTTTTTTAATAAAAGTTACATGCTGTAGCGTTAATCTGTATAAGAGAGCAACTTGTGGCTTTAGTTCTTACTGTTGATGATAGTTTGCCATTTTTTTTAGTTTTACACCTTTAGCTATGTGGTTTTGAAATAGCGCCCATTTTTACAAAGGTTGTTGTTGTTTTAAAAACAACATAACTTTATGTATTGTTTATGGAAGGTAGAGAAAAGTAAAGACTATTGTGATGAACTATGAATAAGTGTTTTACACTCTTTGATAAATGATGGAAGTCACCCAGGAGTATTAAATAATGATGGCTACATTTATTTGAGCTGTGATTGTTTAATATCTAGGTTTTCTTTATGGGAATGTGGATCTTTAAGATCAATTTGAGAAGTGATTTTGATCATGTTTCACATTTTATTGTGTCATGTAGCGTGGGGCACTGGTCTTGGTCTCGACTTGGTCTCGGACCCTAAAACTCTTGGGTTTGTCTCAGTCTCGAGTTAGGTGGTCTTGACTACAACACAGGCTGCTGTGCAGGCCAAGACCTGTACGCTAACGCCATTGACACACCGATCAGTGATCCACAGATAAAAGCATCAGTCAGCACCGTGACATTTAAGCTAGTCTGACCCCCAAAAATAGCCAACTGAAAAGTGGAAAACAGGGATTTTTCCAAACAGGCAAGGCAAAGGACCTGATCACTGACATTGGAGGTAAACCATCTGTCTCTTTTCCTCGCCTGCAATGTGTGGGGGAAAGAGTGGATTGGTGGGACAGATACAGGAGAAGATGCAGAAGGAGACCTGCACAGGTGAGCTGACAGTACATGGCTGCGTCACACAAATTGTGGTTTTTATGGCAAGTGGAATCACATAAAACATAAATACTGTTACATTCCCCCCTGCTGAATTCCACTTGCGCAAAACAAAAAACAAGACACTGAAAAACAAAACGATTGAACGAAACAAAACCCGACCAGTAAACACCAGGCACAAAACACAAAACCGTAAACTGCGTTAACAAAAAAATATTTTATGCCAGTTATACCACTACACAATTCACATTTGTCTCACACTGAGAGATCACTCACGAACAATCAGTCACAAACACCCAATTAGAAAACCACTCTCTGCAAGAGTCAGTGTGAGAAGAAGTTGGCCAGACCTCTTGGTCACACATGGGGAAAAAAACATGCCTGTTACACATTTGAAAGACATTGTAACTGTTAAGTATCTCAGTACATGGCAAAGGAACAACAGCAAAAAAAGAACAAAAAAACATCAGAGACCACACTGATCCCACAAGCGTAACAATAACAAAAAAACAAAGAAAAAAAAAACACTTGTCCCACGCACAAGAAAGTGCCTATACACCTACACTTGTCCTCTGGTGCATAAATTCAATAAGTCTCGTAACAGGTTTTAGCAACCTCCCTGCTCTCGACCTGGTACGATTCTTAACTTCCTTAATCCCAGCAGCTGTACCAATGCTGCGCCGAATAGATTCAGGACAGTCTTGGTTTTCTACACCAGAAACAGAGCTGGGAGACATCTCCGCAACAGCCAAACTGTTGGTAGAATCAGCACGACTGTTTCCTCTCATCAGCTGATCTTTCATGAAAGAATCAGGGTGTAATGAGCTAGGAGATGACCCACCAGCCAATGTCTCCGGCAGCATGACATCCACAGGTGGAACAACAGCGACGTCAACTTCCCCTGACTGTTTATCACGGTCCACATCCACCTGGCTGGAGTTTGTGGATGGCAGAGCTGATACCCACACTCTGGTCCGATACTCCACAGAACCATCAGAAACATCAGCAACAACATCTCTCTCACCAAGTCCTATCGAGCCGGACAACGAGGATGTACTGATCTCATCCTGGGAAGTAGTGTCAAGCAAAGGAAGAAAGTTCACTGGCATGATCAGATTCCGATGCACCACTTTCTCCTGACCAGTAGAGGAATGCTGGATTTTAAAGGTGTGGCTCTCTTTGTTGACACCCATCACCACATAGATGACATTTTCCCAGCGGTCAGCAAGCTTCCTCTTGCCACGCTCCCCCTTGTTGGCCAGCAACACACGGTCACCTACTTCCACAGGTGCTCCACGAACCCTCTTGTTATACAAGGCAGTGTGTCTCTGCAGCTGTTTGGATGCCACAGCTTGCGCTATTCCCATGGCCTCCATCAATGCTCTCCGCAGAGACTGAACATAGCGGTCATAGTTGATGACCTCTTGGTCATCTAGAACAGAGCTAAAGACTATGTCCACAGGGAGCCTTGGCACCCTGCCAAACATAAGCAGAAATGGTGCATAGCCCGTTGTTTCATGGACAGTACAGTTGTAAGCAAACGTGAGAGATTTCAAAGCCTCGGGCCATCTGTGCTTCGCTTTAGGGGGCAGTGCACGGATCATATTCCCCAATGTCCTATTCATCCTCTCACAAGAGCCATTGCCCATAGGATGATAAGGAGTTGTGTGTGATTTTTGGACACCTGCCACACTCAACAACTCAGCAATCAAGCTGCTCTCAAAATTGGCCCCTTGGTCAGAGTGAAGCCGTTTGGGGAAACCATAGATGCAGAAATAGTTGTGCCACAGCTGGTGTGCGACTGCCTTAGCAGTTTGGTTGGGACACAAAAAGGCATGTGCCAGTTTCGTAAAATGATCAGTGACAACAAGCACATCCACCGACTTATTGGCAGAATCCTCAGCTGTCCAAAAATCAATACACACCAACTCGAGAGGTTCTGAAGTCCTTATGTTCTCCAACGGTGCCCTGGCTTCCGGTTCAGGTGACTTGCTCACCACACACCGCCTGCAACCTCTCACATACTCAGCCACATCTCTGCTCAGCCCTACCCAGTGAAATCTCTGTTTTGCAAGACACAGTGTTCGCTGTCGCCCTTGATGGCCGACCTCATCATGCACACCCCTCAATACTCTGGAGCGTAGTGATGATGGAACAACATACAGATAAGACTTTTTCCTCGTTACCACGTTTTTGGTAATGCGATACAGGATACCGCCCCTCATTTGTAATTTGTCCCAACCTCTGAGCAGTTTGAGTGCTTCAGCAGGTTCCTTGGCACGCTCTCTCCTTGATGGCCTCCGACCCCTCTCCATATACACGATCACTCTACTGAGAATGGAGTCATTTCGCTGACTCTCTCCCAACAAATCATGTGAGAGCACCTCTGAGTCATTGTGCTCAGGCATCAACACAGTCTGCGGGAAGTGTGGCAGCAAGAAAGCATGGGGACATATCCCAGCAGTCTGCTGGATGTGTGCATCAAAAACAGCAGTCACCTCATGTGATGTTATGGTTCCAGCCTCAGCAACTGCTGAATACTGAGAAGTGATAGGCTGGCCACTTTCTGTAACACAGTCAAGGGGATGGGCAGATCGGTGGAATGCCTCCCGCACTCCATGAGGACACACTGCAGCTGCTTCAGCCAGCAGATCCCGATATGGGACTCTCGTCAACCGATGGGATGTGCTGGGCCGCACAAACGGCTCTCGGCTTAAGGCATCAGCAACCACGTTTTTGGGCCCCGGAATATATTTGATGTCAAACCGGAAGGGTGCCAATTTTGCAATCCATCTCTGCTCACACGCATCCAGTCGTGCCTTGGACAATATATAAGTCAAAGGATTATTGTCCGTCCATACAGTGAACTGATGGCCCCTTAACCAGTGGTGAAACTTATCACACACAGCCCACTTTAAGGCAAAAAACTCCAACCGGTGTGCAGGATACCTTGACTGTGCATAGCTAAGCGATTTACTCGCAAAAGCAATAGGTCTAGCAGTGGACCCACCAATGGGGACCTGGGACAGCACGGCGCCAAGCCCATTACTAGATGCATCTACAGAGAGCAGAAATGGCCCGCTGAAGTCCGGGTGCGCCAGGATAACCTGGTCCATCAAGGCCTGCTTCAGTAAAAGGAAAGCCTGCCTGCATTCATCTGTCCAATCGTCAGCACTCAGCTTCTTGCGAACCTGACGACGTTTCCTTCCCACTCCACGGGGGCTCCTGTCGCCTGCTGTCAGTCTAAACAGTGGCCTGGCAATGGAGGAACAGTTCTCGATAAATTGCTGATAGAACACCACCATACCAAGAAAAGACCGAATTCTGCGCTGTGAGGGAACACTAGTGCCTGGCTCCATAAGGTCTGCTTCTGCCAAAGAAGTGATGGCTATAACCTTATCAGGGTCAGACATTATCCCATCAGCACTCACAACATGTCCCAGAAACTTCACTGAGCGTTGTAAGAAGTGACACTTCTTGGGAGCAAGCTTAAGGCTGTGAGTCCTAAGCCGCTGAAAAACCATCTCCAATCTTTCCAACGCTAGATCTTCTGTAGGAGCAAACACCAGAACATCATCTAGGTAGCACAGAAGACCAAGGAAGTTCTGGTCACCAGAAGATACTCAGCATCATCCTCATGAAAGTTGCAGGGCTATTGCACAGCCCTTGAGGCATGCGATTATATTCATATAATCCAAACGGTGATGTAAAAGCTGTGTACTTCTTGTCTGCCTCATGCACTTCCACATTATAGTACCCAGAAGTCAGGTCCATAGTGGAGAAAAAGGCATTGCCACCCAAAGCCGACAAGGCATCAGCAGGATGAGGAAGAGGATGGGCGTCCTTGATGGTTCGAGCATTGAGCCAGCGGAAATCATTACAGATTCTTATGTCACCTGTCTGTGAATGACCTTATTCTTTGAATCCTGTTTGCCACAAACATGTGAAATCTTTTTGCATCATTATTCAGGTATCCCAACACCACCTTGGAATCTGTCCAGAAATGTTCTTGAAGATCGCTTATCTCCAGTTTTGACAAGTTTTGAAGATCTAGGAGCCAGTATTCCCACTGTCTATAGAGTTGATCCAAGAGTGGCTCGTCCCATCCGACCTTCTCTTGGCATACTTGTTGCAGAATTTGTTTTTCTTTTAGGATGAAGGGTGCCACAAATCCCAGTGGGTCATACACTGATGCTACTGTGCACAGGATTCCTCTTCTTGTCATTGGATGCTCTTTGACTGTTATCCTGAACTGAAACTCATCAGAAGAAATGCACCACTGAACACCGAGTGCTCTTTCCATCTGCGGCTCTCCAAGTGCTAGGTCCAAGTCCTTAATACTTTCAGCACACTCTTCTCTCAGCTGTGACTTTATCATCTTTTCACTGTTTGATATGAACTTGTGTAATCTTAGTTTACCTGTGTTACACAGCTCTCTAGCTTCTTTGATCAGTTTTATTGCTTCTGCTTCTGATGTAACACTTACAGGGGTTGGACAATGAAACTGAAACACCTGGTTTTAGACCACAATAATTTATTAGTATGGTGTAGGGCCTCCTTTTGCGGCCAATACAGCGTCAATTCGTCTTGGGAATGACATATACAAGTCCTGCACAGTGGTCAGAGGGATTTTAAGCCATTCTTCTTGCAGGACAGTGGCCAGGTCACGACGTGATGCTGGTGGAGGAAAACGTTTCCTGACTCGCTCCTCCAAAACACCCCAAAGTGGCTCAATAATATTTAGATCTGGTGACTGTGCAGGCCATGGGAGATGTTGAACTTCACTTTCATGTTCATCAAACCAATCTGTCACCAGTCTTGCTGTGTGTATTGGTGCATTGTCATCCTGATACACGGCACCGCCTTCAGGATACAATGTTTGAACCATTGGATGCACATGGTCCTCCAGAATGGTTCGGTAGTCCTTGGCAGTGACGCGCCCATCTAGCACAAGTATTGGGCCAAGGGAATGCCATGATATGGCAGCCCAAACCATCACTGATCCACCCCCATGCTTCACTCTGGGCATGCAACAGTCTGGGTGGTACGCTTCTTTGGGGCATCTCCACACTGTAACTCTCCCGGATGTGGGGAAAACGGTAAAGGTGGACTCATCAGAGAACAATGCATGTTTCACATTGTCCACAGCCCAAGAGTTTCGCTCCTTGCACCATTGAAACTGGCGTTTGGCACGAGTGACCAAAGGTTTGGCTATAGCAGCCTGGCCGTGTATATTGACCCTGTGGTGCTCCCAACGGACAGTTTTGGTGGAAACAGGAGAGTTGAGGTGCACATTTAATTCTGCTGTGATTTGGCCAGCTGTGGTTTTATGGTTTTTGGATACAATCCGGGTTAGCACCTGAACATCCCTTTCAGACAGCTTCCTCTTGTGTCCACAGTTAATCCTGTTGGATGTGGTTCGTCCATCTTGGTGGTATGCTGACATTACCCTGGATACCGTGGCTCTTGATACATCACAAAGACTTGCTGTCTCGGTCACAGATGCACCAGCAAGACGTGCACCAACAATTTGTCCTCTTTTGAACTCTGGTATGCCACCCATAATGTTGTGTGCATTGCAATATTTTGAGCAAAACTGTGCTCTTACCCTGCTAATTGAACCTTCACAATCTGCTCTTACCGGTGCAATGTGCAATTAATGAAGATTGGCCACCAGGCTGGTCCAATTTAGCCATGAAACCTCCCACACTAAAATGACAGGTGTTTCAGTTTCATTGTCCAACCCCTATACAAGTCCATCATCTACATAAAAGTTTCTTTGAATGAACTTCACTGTGTTTTGAGAGAACTTTCCCTCACTTTGTGTGCCTAGATATTCTAGACCAAAGTTTGCGCAACCAGGTGAAGAAGCAGCGCCAAACAAATGAACCTTCATTCGAAAGACTGAGGGCGATACGCTTAGATCACCATGCTCCCACAATAGGAAGCATAGTCCTGGTCTTGAGGTGTTGCATGGAGCTGGTGAAACATGCATTCCACATCGCACATTACAGCTACTGATCCCTTCCTGAACCTACAGAGTACTCCCACCAAAGTGTGAAGTCAGGCCCTGTAAGCAGGTGTTCATTCAGCGAAGTGTCTTGATATTTTGCAGAGCAATCAAAGACTACACAAATCTTGCCGGGTTTTTGAGGGTGGTATACCCATGGTGGGGAATATACCAGGCGGGGGTATTACAGAGTTCTTTCTCCGGTACTTTATTGCACGTGGTGACGCAGATAATGTCCTCCATGAAATTTGCATAATCTGAGTTTTACTTTTGGTCCCTTTTGAATCTGCGTTTGAGACTGCTTAAGCATTGCATTGTACTTGACATGTTATTGGGAAGATTTGGTCTGTCACCTTTGAAAGGCAGAGGCATTTCATAATGTCCATTTTGCCTTTGCTTGAGTCCTTCTTGCAGCCTTGTTATGAAGCGGACATCCTCTTGGGAAATGCTCATCTGTTCCACTGCTCCCTCTGTAAAGTTTGACCGCAGTGCCTTGATTACATTTGGACATGTTACTACTTTTATTTGTGTCTTACAGATGTAATAAACCTTATTCTTTAGCCTTGTGGTTGGCTCAGTCTCTGGTATTACTTGTTTTACAGTGATGCGATGACTTACTCCAATCACATCACTGCCTGCATTACATGAATCACAGTAACTTATGACGCTCCAGCCCAAATCTGTTTTCTGGGCATAAGGCTGATTTTCTTCACCACGTAGGACTTCCCTGGGCATTAAGGCTTGTGTGCAGTTGTACCCTAACAGGAGTCCTATTTCACAGTCCAATAGTGGAGCAATATGTTCAGTGAGATGCTCCAAATGGCACAGTGAGTTTCTTTTTGGAAAACAGTCTTATTTGCAGAGCTTCAAGTTTTGTGCATGGTACAGTTGTTTTCTTGGATGACATTGTTGATAATTTGAGCTTAACTTGAACTTAGATCAGTAATTCTTTGCTTGGCTTGTTGTGTGTGGATACATAGACAGGTACTATTGCAAATGTCTGCATATTTTTACCTTCATGAGTCACTCTATTGAATGTACTCTCACTGACTGTCTTGTGACTGTGTTACCTGTTTCCTTCCGTTCGCTTACTTGTTGTTCTTTGGGCTGTTCTTTCTTTGTCTCTTGTCTTTGTCTTTCTTCATGCAAGCACGTGGGATGTTGTTTTTGAGCATGTGTTGCATATCATCCGGTTGCTGCAGCAATGGGAGAGATGGCCAAAACATAGTTTTTCACCTTGAATGAACTTGACTCTTTGAACTGGTTTCCAGTGAACTGGTACACACTTGTGTAAGCGTGCCTGCCCTTTACAAAACACACAAGAGAAAATGCTTCTTTCAGCCATTGTTGTTTTTGGCAACCATTATAGTTTTTGTTTTAGTCTTAGTCTTTTGGACAAAAATGTTTCTCAGTTTTAGTCAAGTTTTAGTCAGCTCTAGTGTGAAAAAAAAGAAAGTATTAGTCTTTACAAATTATTTTGAATAATTAGTGGTAACAGTGGAATTAATTACTCCAAAAATGCAATAAACAAAAAACATTCTCACTTTGGCAATTGGGGCTTTATTTCTCAGAATTTGCTAAAGTGTGTGTGTGTGTGTGTGTATCATCCTGCCCATCTGTTTTTTAGTTCTGGCTCCTGTCCAACCCTGTATAGCTCTGTTTCAGTCATTCTACCTAAATAAACAACCCTTCAGCTCTCAGCGGAGACGGTCGCACTTTTCTTCTCTCCCCAGCCCTTCCTTTTTACCCTGCTTGCTGCTGCTTAGAGTGTCTCTTCACACAACTTCCGAACTATAATTTATAATTATGGATCTGGTCAGCTGGCCTCTCAACACCATTGTTTTTGATCAAATTTTCACCATGAGGTGATTGGGGGGAGGAGAACCCTATTCCCTCTCATTAATTGACATTCCAGCTGGCTACGTTATGGATTCCTGGGTGGTGTGGAAGATGACGTGCCTGGCCGTAGTGTCGATGGAGTACATACACATTTGGCTTTTGGACAATGAGATTTCTCCGAATTGGACCTGGAGATACCTGGCTTGTTGTTGCAATTCAGGAAGTCTGGGCAGCTGTCCTGTCTTTTCCTGATCTGTGTTGGACTTACCTCCCTTGACCTTGCTGCTGATGAACTCTACATCTTATCAGAACTGTTAGCTGAGGAGGGAGTTTGAGTTAGCCCCACAGTAGCCCGTCCCCTCCACCCTCTTGCCTCCGCTGGCTCCCTTCCATCCCTGCCCTCCCCACCCTACTGCTCCCATGTTATTAAATGTGCAAATATGCTTTGCTAAGGTGGGGTTTTTTTGGACTATAATACAGTGCTCCGGACGAGCACAGTACCAGATGATTTTTTTTAACCTAACTTCCCCACGGTGTGTCTGTTTTCCTTTTTTCGGGGATTGACTGTACTGTACTAGCGGCGGCGCCCTGCGGCGGCGGCTGCAGACACCCATCTCCCTTAAGTTAGTCTTGTCTGTCCTTCTCTTGGATGGTTGTCTGAACAAAATTTCATTATATTATGATGCAATGACGTTGTATAATTTGTTGTATGATGTTTAATTTTGTTGTATGTATAATGACAATAAAGTTCTATTCTATTCTATTTAGTTAAGTTTGTTTTTGAGTCCTGTATTTTTCGGGTCTGCCCTCTCCTGCCACACAGCACATCATAACACCCCTGGATTAAAGTAATGGAGGTGGTGGGCGTGACCAAAAATAGATGGGATGCAGCAGCATTACTCATAGGTTGTAGTGCTTTATTGACAGATTACAAGCACAATAGGCAGACATGTCATGCATTTTGGATGACTGACGGAACATTCATTAACCTTCTCATCTAGTTTCGTCTCGTCAACGAAAACTCGGACGTCTTGTCATGTTTTAGTCATCTAACAGCCATGTTTATCTCATCATTGTCTCGTTATCGTCATGAAAAAAAGGGTTGTCAATGAAATAATTTCATCATCGTTAACAAAAACAACACTGCTTTCAGCAGAGTTAGTTGTGAAGATCTTTGCTGTTTCTTGCCTCTTATGAATGAGTGTAGGTTGTAGTTTTGTCTTTGGTTTGTCAAAGTCACTTTGTCTTATAGCTTGGTATGATGTAATGGGATTACATGCAATACTTGCGTCCATTGACAGGAATGTTACAAAGTAACTGAAATGTGGGAACTGTCTTTGCTCCAGCTGGTACTCTGTAGTCTTTTGGTTCCATCTGTTACTTAACCAGTCTGGTAGCAGCAAGTCTGATTCTCAATACCATCACTGAGGATGTTCAGATCCTCATTGGCAGTCATTGCATACTGTATTGGCAGCTTTGCAAAAAATCCACAAACTTCCTTAGCTCTGCACTATTTTTTCCGTAAGCTTTGGTCAGGTGTGCAACTTGTCCCTAAAAACCTTTAGCAATGATGAAGGGCTCTCCATAATGTTCACTGAGCATATTCCACGCTGCCATATATGAATCTTCAGAGCCAATCAAAAAATAGCCATCGAAGGCTTCTTTAACACATCCATATCCCACATACATCTGTAAGAAAAATATATTTTCTGCAGTGGGAATGGTCTTTCTCTCTATTAGAGTCTGAAAGGATGCTTTCCAATGCTTAAACTTAAGTGGATCCCCACTAAATACTGAGAGCTCTGGAATAGGTAGTCTGTTAGCTGACATAGCTTCTGCCAAAACCTTTACAAGCTCACCTGTGCTCTCGTGAATGACGTTTAAATCTTGTGGTATTTGTGAGGAGTGATTAGCAGCATTTGTGAACTCGGTTACCTTTGTGTTTGCAGGGTTTAGAGTTATGCTTTCTTGCTTTACTGAAAAATAGTCTTCCTCATAAACCTGCAATTTTGCTTTCGCTGCATTGAGTCCTTTCATATTTTCCAGCCTTTCAATTTCTCCTTTTCAAGTCCTCAACTGACTTTCTCCTTGCAGCACTTTCCTGTTGTTGTCTCTTTATCACAGCTTTCTCATTTTCCCTTTTTAACTTGCGCTCCGTTTCCTCTTTCTCCTCTAGATGGCGTTGTGATACTGCAGCAGCTTCTTGTTCTGTGGTTATGAGTTTGTCTTCTTTGAGGATTTGCATTTTTTCTCTATAGTTCTCTTGTTCAGTCAATATCTTAAGCACAGCCTTTGTGGCTTCCTACTCTGCCGCAGCATCCTGTCTTTTGGCGGAGGAGCCATTAGAGATAATTGAACTGACTTTAGATGGGCTATGAACTGATACGCTCACAGAGCTAGAAGATGTAAATATAGAGCTAGCATCAGGCCATACAATCGTCTCCTCATTTGTTTCTTCAACATGGCATTTAATGTTTTCCAAAGCTACCTTAGTCACTCTTGTGACCAACATTCCCAACATTCCACCATCTCGCACATGGCAGGTTCCCGACTCCACCACCTCTTTAATTCTCAATGCAAATGTCAGAGCCATCTTCTCTTTCACAAGTTGTATATTTGGTGTTCTCTTCTGCATTTCATTAACCAAGTCTTTGTCGGCACCCTCAAGGGCTACCTTATTAAATCCCTCAATAAAGTTGGGTATGTAGTTGATCTCGCCTTTCTTTGCCTTCTTGATGTTCTTGTGGCTGTAGCTCAGGAGGTAGAGTAAGTCCCCTACTTACTCTGGTTGCTGGTTTGATTCCAGTCTGTGTGCTAAAGTGCTGTTAAAAAAAAAACAGTCAAGATTTCAACCTTTGGTTCCAACTTACTGGTGGAACTGCTGCACTACTTTTCCCACACACAATAGTTACATATTGCTCATTTAACCAGTCACTGCTAATAACCAGCAAATCACCAAGTCCATTACATTTCAGTACGTCTATAACTGTATAGTACAAACGTGAACTAACGTTAACACAAGATCATGCTGTTATGAACGATGTGAAACACTAAGCTAATGATAGAATTTAGCTGTCTTGACTACTGGAGCGGCTTTTTCAATTAAAAAACAAAAAAAACCAATATTCCCTCAGACAGGATACACTCAGAATCAAAACTACACTACAAAACTATAACTTTTATCTAAACTAAAGTGTTAGTGCAGTAAGGCCTGGACTGAAAGGGGCTGATACCATTCTATGCTGTATAAAAATAAAGGATAAAACACCAATTCAATTCAGTTCAGTTTTATTTATATAGCACCAAATCACAACAGTTGCCTTAAGGCATTTTATATTGTCAGGTAAAGACCCTACAATAATTACAGAGAAACTCAACAACAACCCTGTATGGGCACTTGGCGACAATGGGATAGCATAAGATTGCTTACTGGAGATGACTAGATAAGTAAAGACTGGATGACACCAAGGCTAAAGCTTCAAGCAATAGTGGTTAAACACGTGAAATAACTCAAGGTCATCGAGAAAGCAAAGGAATCAAAGGCTTTAAATGCTCAGTAAGAGTAGAAAAGCACTACATAAGTACCCATATGTTTACAGTTTTACCATCACTTCTAAAAATGGTTCAAGGCTCAGTCGCTCCTCTATAAGGACAGTTTACTGTAAACAGTGACACTATTAGCTTAAGCTGAGCCTCATATTTAATGCTATTTGTCAGTGTCAAAGATAGTGTTATGTGAGAGCGTTTGGATGATCTGGTAAGAAGTCTTGTAGCAGTATTTTGTACCAGCTGTAGACAATCCAAGGAGGTTTTACTGAGTCAGGTGAAAAGTGAGTTGCAGTAGTGATAAAATAAAAGCATGAATAGCTCCCTCTGACATTTAGATACAACAAAACTATTTCACAACTGATGAGCAAACCAGCGCTTTAACATGCAACTGTCCAACAGTTTCCCATCAAAAGTCACTTTCAGATCTCCAACAGGTGATTTAACATAACAAGAGAGTGAACCTAGATTTCTAACCTGAGGAACCAGGGCACAAATAAGAATCTCCATTTCATTCTCATTCCACTGATGGAAATTATCTGACATCCATAACTTTATAGAGTTTAAACAAATTTAATAATGACTACAACAAAAATAATAGTTCAGCTGTCATAAAATGAGCCTGTCCTTTTAAAAAAAAAAACTTCATAGGTTTTTCCGTCTTAAAATTAAGAAATCTTTAGCAGTCATACATGAAAGGGCATGTGAAAAATGTTTTCCTTTTTCTCCGGCAAAATTCCAAAGAAATGCATAAATACAGATTTTCTCCAATTTCAATGCAGACTAAATGACATTAGATGGCACAGGAAATGCACAGGAAATCAGTATCTCGCTCATTGACACTTTAGCACGCAGACTGGAATCGAACCAGCAACCAGAGTAAGTAGAGGACCTACTCTACCGCCTGAGCTACAGCCACATTACCTGTGGATGCGAAATGCTATTTTAAAAAGTGGCCTGTAGTTTATACGACATGTCACAATATCAGGTTGTTGCGTTCTCTCCTGCCACCCATAGGGGGTTCATTTTTTAAACGCTCATATGGGTCGTATATGGCCACTGCTGATGTTGGGATTAGAGGGCATATAGCATAAAATGGAGGTGCAGGAAGCAGAAGACTGACTTAAACGCACCCATTTTCCCATGTCCAACATTGTAAGTCATTCATTTCCCTTCTCCTATCTTCATTTCTCCCACAGGAGGTATGAACCAAAGCGAAGAAGAGATGAGGAGAAAAGCTGAGGCAATACTTATTTACCAAAATGAGAAACCTCCTCACTTTGGAGCCATCATCATATCATCCAATACATCTACATCATGAATAGTTTTGCTATAGCCCAGCTACTGCTGTGTTCTTTCTTTTGTATTTTGGTCCAATTTTAATTAAATTCACAATATAGTGCAGTGTGAGGAGTTCTCATGGCTTCTTTTAAAAACACACACTCACACAAACAGTGAAGGTCACAAAGTTTAATCACCATAGAAATCCCAAACCAACTTCTCTTATCAAGGTAATCGCTGATCTCTAAGATCACACAGAGACCACTTTTTACAGATTAAACTTACTTTGTCTCAATCCACCAATGACTCCATCGCTCGCTGCAATTTAAAACTCACGCTTTTTTATAGAAAAAAAAAATCTTATTTGGCAAAGATCTGACATAATCAATGACATCATTATTAGTTATAAACTGGATTTTATGCTTCTTAGTCAAGTTTGTTTCTATAGCATGTTTAGAAACAACAGCAGTTGACCAAAGGGCTGTACATTTAAAATAATAAATAACATAAAACATAAGATAAAATGATAGTTAAGACAGGAAACATAAAATAATAAAAGCCTGAGTGAAAACAACACCCATAATGTACCCAGGACTCAATCTGATTTAAAAGCAGGAGAATAAAAATGGGTTTCAGACGGGTTTTAAAAGTGTCTACTGTTGGAGAGGTCCTGACATGAAGGGGGAGTTTGTTCCACAGTTTCGGAGCAACAACTGCAAAGGCCGGATCTTCTAACTGAAACCTAGCTTCTTAATGCTGGCAACACAGAGCTGATTGAAACATCACCCACTAGTTTTGAATGTTGCACCTGTACAAACAAGATTGTTGTTGCATATAAAATATTTTTAATTTAATTTAATTTGACAGTTATTTGAGTTCTTTGTGATTAATTCTATATATCTAGCTATATTATTCCTTATTATACATCATCTTTTACTGCATTATTATTGCAGGTGATTTTAATATTCACTCTGGCAACAGCAGCAACTCTGACATGAAACGGTTCATCCATTTACTTTAATTTACATGATTTTAAACAACATGTGACTGGACCCATTTGTGCACAAGTGCTGGATCAAATTATTTTCCAGAGGACTTGATGTCACAGTTACAAAAGTTCTTGATGTTCTCTGATCATTATTGCACATTCTGAGAATTATTTGGTTCATCTGTCAAAACAAATACCAACCAATTTATTAATAAGCATTATGTCACTGTCAGCATGGCCAATAATGTACTGGTACTGTCAGATGCCATTTTTCCAGTTACTGATCATATGGCTTTTGTCAGAACTGTTAATGAATGTGGTCCACCAGAAGCACCGTGCAGAAACAGTAAAAAACATTTTAAAAAATCTGCCAGAGAGCTGAGAGAAAAACAGAGAAAACAAACAGCATAAGAATTGCCTGGGTTCACCTTCTTGGTCTTTCAGGGATCTCTTATGGGAATGTCCAGTTTCACTTTTCATACAGTGTTGCTGTAAATACAAATATGAAAGCTGCTGTTGTTTCAGGAGTCAACAAAGGTGTTAACCATTTACTGTAAATACTGACTGACACTGATGAGTGGAGCTGAGCATAAGTTTAGGTATTTGAAGTCTGGGACTAACTTAGCCATGGCTGTCTATCAGTTTGTGCGCTGTTTGACTGTGATCATTCTTTTGTGCAAAGGTGAGAAAGAAAGTTTGATTTTTCTCATTATTGAGGTTATACCAGCAGTGGAAGAGCTACAAGACCAACCAGAGGTACAAATTAAGGAAAATATTCCATCTGGATACAGTGAAGGGGAATTGGCAATGGTTCCTGGTTTGTACCAGGGGTTTGAGTTAGAATCCGTGCTTGTTATTTAGTCTTTCTGGCTGAGTTTCATTGGCATCCTTAGTTTTGGATGAGCTTTGTTTGTCATTTGTTTCTATTAATATTCCAGTATTATTGAGGGGTGAAGGGTGGACTAAAGCAAAGTTAATGAGCTAGTGAGTTGTGTCGAGCTTAAAGTCACTTGGCTGGGTCGCAACAGTGGCTCTCTCTTTTTACCTGGCTAAATCACCATGATAAGTTCTGCTGAACACATGACCTGGTATGGAGCAGGTACAGTTTAAGATTGCATCAAAGTGCCTTGTTTTTACAGTTTCTTTTATTTATAGCATCTTTGAAGTGCAGGATAGATTCTTTGCTGATGGTGATCTACTGGTGATGTAGAAAATGTATAAATGTTCTCATACTTGACTCTAATCTGCTGTGAAGGCTGTTTTACACTCCTGGAATTGCAGCTACAAGAACAGAGGACACACCGAGAATGCGCGTTTGGTAAATTAAAGCAGTGTCCACGTCTTCTATTGGGCCGTGGGACAATCATACTTAATGTGAAGCCGCCACCTTAGAAATACACGGTTGCATTCAGAACATGCTCAGCCATAAAATAATTAACATTAATTAAAATACTTAGTTTACCAATCTTTGGACTAAATTATGAAATAAAATGGAAAATCCACCTCACTGTTTGAAGGTAGGTTAATAGGTAATTTCATCAAAATATTTTATAATATACTCATGGAAAATTGGTATACCTGTTCTTTCTCAGTTCAGCTTTGATACAGTATGTAATATGTGCAGGATACTGGACAAACTGACATAGAATAAATTTTAACATACATAATATTTCATAGTATCATTAGTCATAATGTCATAGTATTAGGGCTGGGTGATATATCTAGTTTTTAAGAAATATCGATATATTTTCATATGCGATATGAGACAATATGTTTATATCGATATAGTCTGTCGCGTTACAATCATACTTGTAGATCGACCAGTTCACCTTTCTCTTCTCCCAGTTTGGCTACATTCACACTGCACCCTGAAGTGAGCCAATTCCAATTTTTTTGCCCTTATCCGACCTGTATCCGATTTTCTTTTCTTTTTTTTTTATGACAGTGTGAACAACACAGATCCGATTTTTACAAATGCGACCCAGGCCACTTGAGCTGTTTCTCCCATATGGAACAACTCAGCGTGGGTCGACTCAGTCAAAACAGCTCAGCACAGTCGTGTTGTGTTTCCATTGCAATTGAGGACCACCACAGTATGGGTGGAATCGATATAGCTGCGCGGGCAATAGTGTCTTGATGCAATTTGTATGCGGCTCAAAATACAACACAACAATGGATGAGATAGAGGCAAGCTAACAGCTAATGCCAGTTTAATATCATCATCATGCATAAGTCCCCGTACAATGTTTTAATGGATGATGGTTAAGTATAACCCTATAGCCCCGAACATGTCATAATCGGCTCAGTGTACTTCAAAAGTGCCACCGTTAGCAGACTTACAGCAACAGTTACCGTAATAACACCATAGTAATACCCTATGTTGGTTGTGAAATGCAGTTTCTCAGCTTTCAGAAACCATTTGAATTTTTCTGATAGGACACGTCGCGTTATTCGCAAAGTTCCTTTGATCAGCTGCCTCAGGCTCTGTGCTAACCAGCTGTTCGGCTTGTAGGGGCAGGTAACGGTGCTTCAGCGGTGATCGCCCGGCAGTATAGGGTTAAAATATGTATGCTGCCTGTGCATTTCAGATGGCTCTCATGTTGCAGAACTACCTCTGGGCATTCAACCAGTGCTTTGCGCCTCCAGTTTCTTGCTGTTGGGTTTTAAAAATGGCACGATTGATTCTGGTGAAGGAGTTGCTCTCATGACTCCGCTAGTGACGACACTCCCTGGCCAATCAGTGGCATGCTCTCCTCCGCATCACATTTTCGAATCACCCCGGATCGCCTAGAACCTCGGGTGAGTGAGTACGAAAAAAGGACCTGCAAAGTGTACCTGATTCTAATGGAAATGCGGTCAAATCGCGGCAAGTCGAGTCAACCCGCGCTGAGTCGTTTTGTATGGAAAAGCTCTCTGGGATATGTGGTCCTAAATCCGATACGTATCTGATCTTTTCAAATGAGACCTGTGTCTGTACGGCCAGGTTGCATTCATCCAACCAGCACGTCACTGATACTCGACAAACGTCACTATTCTGCATCCTGCTACGATGGAAGCAGGAAGAAAAACAAACTTACTTCCACAAACATTGAGCACGCTAGCTACATGTGACAATATTGTGTCCTCTACTGCGCACGCGGGACACTTTTAGGTTGGTTTGCAGTTCACACACAGATCACACACAAGTCGCATATATTTGGAAATGTGAACGACCACACAAAAACAATCAGATTTCACAAAAAAAACAGAATTGGGTCACTTCAGGCTGCAGTGTGAACATAGCCCAAGTGGCCTGGGTTGCATTTGAAAAAAATCGGATCTGTGGTGTTCAGACTGTCATGAAAAGATCAGATACAGGTCGCATAAGGACAAAAAAAAATGGATTTGGGTCACTTCAAGCTGCAGTGTGAATGTAGCCCTAAGTCACGTGAACTTAATTGCGGAAGTGGGTCTTTTTCGTGTCCTCGTGATGCAGCCGGCGGATACATTGGGCGGCTGGGCCCATTGCTGTGATACGTCAGCGAATATGTCTATGGATTTACTAAGCTGACTAGAATCCTGCTGACTAAAGGATTTAATTTGGTTCATTCAGTCTGTTTACATGTATTGTTATTTGCACAGAGTACTAGATGTGAAGGAGTACACACAGGAGGAAGCACTTTGGTGAAGTCTACTTCACTGCAGTCTGGCTTTTTAAAGTCAGCCTTTTGCTGTTTTTGCTCTGTATCTTTTCTGTTTACATGTTAATAGCACAGCTGTGAGTCTTTTGTTATGGTGGAAAAAAACTTTTTATTTAAGGAGTATTATTATTTAAATATGACAATAGTTTATTTTTAAGCAATTTCTCATGTACATCTACAACTGAACATTAATAAAAGTGCCTGTATGATGTTTGGGACATGTAGCTTTGACTTAGAAGTTTTTCGTTTTGTTTATACCTTTAGGGGAGAAAAAATATCGAGCTATATATCATATATCACCATTCAGCTAAATAATATTGAGTTTTAATAATAATAATATTGATTTACAGCCCTACATAGTATTATATTATTCATTGTTTAAGATGGCAATAACAATTTACTGATGTTTAATTACCTATCAAATCATAATTTTTTTTACACTGTTTTTTTCTGTTTTTTATAATCACTGAATTATTCATTTAAAATGTTTTTCTTTATCTTCCAATTTTCAGGATGTTATTCACAGCAGCCTGGTAAGTAAACAACAACAGGTTTTTCAAAGTCAGGTTTCAGATTTGGTTTTAAACTTGTTCCCTCCTGTCAGCCAGATAATAATTTTAAACAAATACACAATAAGTTTTCACCGGTGAATGAGAGGGTTGTTTCCCTGCACCTTCGGGTCCTGACTGTTGTTTGCGCTTATGCGCTGAATGATAGTTCAGAGCACCCACCTTTATTGGAGTTTCTGGGCAGGGTGCTTGAGAGTGCTCCATCTGGTGACTCCATCGTCTTGCTGGGAGACTTCAATGCTCATGTGGGCAATGACAGTGCAACCTGGAGGGGCATGAGTGGGAGGAACGGCCTGCCCGATCTGAACACGAATGGTGTCTTGTTATTGGACTTCTGTGTAAACCACAGTTTGTCTATAATGAACACCATGTTCAAACATAAGGATGTCCATAAGTGCACGTGGCAATAGGACACCCGAGGTTGCAGGTCAACGATCGATTTTGTATTCAGATCACCAGATCTGCGGCCGCATGTTCTGGACACACGGGTGAAGAGAAGAGCTGAGCTGTCAACTGATCACCACCTAGTGGTGAGTTGGATCAGGTGGTGGGGTGGATGCTGGACAGACCTGGTGCACCTAAACGTGTTGTCAGGGTGCTTTGGGAACGCCTGGCAGAAGCCCCATTTTGCGAAGTCTTCAAATCCCACCTCTGGCAGAACTTCGACAGCATTCCGAGGGAGGATGAGGACACTGAGACTTAATGGACCATGTTCCACACCTCCATTGTTGAGGCTGCTGCTCAGAGCTGTGGATGCAAGGTGGTTGGTGCCTGTTGTGGTGGTAACCAACAAATCAGATGGTGGTCACCAGAGGTGGAGGGAGCCATCAAGCTGAAAAAGGAGTCTTACTGGGTTTGGTTAGCCTGTGGGTCACTGAGGTGGTCAAACAACTCATTGGTGGCAGGGCCCCTGGGGTGGACAATTTATGATTATTTTTCTTTTAAACCTGTCCTGTCCAACAGCTTAAGCAAGCAAAACTATTGTCTGCATTCTCTGTTGTGCCAAACAACTTTGATGTGCCAAGAGGAGCTGTATTATATGTTCATCTTGTTATTATTTATTTATTTATTTTTCTTTATTAAGCTTTAAACTGCATGGCCCAACTATACCTGAACTGACAGGCGAAAGTGCCGGGGGGCACCTATGATAGAATACTAAAGCACACAAATAAAAAGAGGACGGAGCAAATAACTAACAACAACAGCCAACAGCACCTGAAAGAGAAGTAAAGGCAAAAACTCTTGTTCTGTTGTTTGTGTGTGTGTTTGAGTGTGAAGGGGGTGAGAAGCCACAACACTTGTCGTGGAACGCTGGACCAGCTCTTTATCCTCTCGAGGATATTCAAGGGTGCATGGGAGTTTGCCCAACCAGTCTACATGTGCTTTGTGGACTTGTGTCCCTCGGGGTATCCTGTGGGAAGTCCTGCGGGAGTATGGGGTGTCTGGCCCATTGTTGTGGGCCATTCAGTCCCTGTACAACCGCAGTGAGAGCTTGGTCCGTATAGCCGGCAACAAGTCTGACTCATTTCCTGTGATTCTGCCAGGGCTGCCCTTTGGCACTGATTCTAGGCGTAGCCAGGTGGCGGAAGGCTTCTTCCTTTATGGCCTCAGAATCTGGTCTCTGCCCTTATGGATGATGCAGTCCTGTTGACTTCATCAGGGGGTGGCCTCCAGCTCGTAGTGGAACGGTTCACAGCCGAGTGTGAAGCGGCTGGCATGAGAATCAGCACCTCTTAGTCTGAGGGCATGGTCCTCAGCCGGAAAAGGGTGGCGCGCCCTCTCTGACTCAGGGACAAGTTCCTGCCCCAGGTGGATAAGTTCAAGTATCTCGGGGTCTTGTTCATGAGTGACGGGAGAACGTAGCAGGAGATTGACAGATGGATCAGGGCTGTGTCTGAAGTGATGTGGACGCTGCATCATTCTGTCATGAAGAGGGAGCTGAGTGTAAAAGCGAAGCTGTGGATTTACCATCGATCTACGTTCCTACCCTCACCTATGGTCATGAGCCTTGGGTAGTGACCGAAAGAATAAGATCACAAATACAAGTGGCAGAAATGAGTTTCCTTCAGAGGGTGGCTGGCCTCTCTTAAAGATAAGGTGAGGAATGCGGCCATTCAGGAGGGGCTCAGAGTAGAGTCGCTGCTCCTCCACATCAAGAGGATGCCTCCTAGGCGCCTCTTGGGTGAGGTGTCCCAACGGGAGGAGGCCCCGGGGTAGACCCAGGACACGCTGGAGAGATTATATCTCTTGGCTGGCCTGGGAACGCCTTGGGGTCCCCCCGGATGAGCTGGTGGAGGTGGCAGGGGAGAGGGAAGCCTGGGCTTCTCTGCTTAGACTGCTAACCCCCGTGACCCGGCCCTGGATAAGCAGAAGCGAATGGATGGATGGATGGATACACAATAAGATCATTGTTTGACTTTCTGGCACTGAACAGGAGCGGCCCTCCAATCTCTTTGTACATCCTGTATAATGACAATAAAGGCATTCTATTCTATTCTATTCTATTCTATTCTATTCTATTCTATTCTATTCTATTCTCTTGTTTGTTACTGTGACAAAAAAGGTGATTTTTTTTAAACTATCAGCCTATGACCATTTTTTATTTTGCTGGTATGTTTACAGAGGGGAGATTTAGAAAATGTAAATAATTATCTGTGTCTCACTGTCAGTCACAGTCTAATTTCAACCAATCATGCCAACAAATCACAGGACTTAGAGAGTACAAGAGGACAAACAAGTTGCCCTCTGAGGAGCTCTGAAAGCTAAGAAGAAATCAGTGTAGTGAACAATGACTAGCAACTTTGGATCAAACATGGCATTCTGTAGATGTTTAGTTGGTTTAGTTTTATACATCTTAAAACATCTACGTGAAGGCCAGAACTCCAGATTTCCCAAAAGAGCTTTGCATCATTTTATCCATCACCTGTGGGTGTTTTTAATTTTGTGGCTGATCAGAATACTCACTGTTTAACTGTCACCTGTTTTCTTCTGTCAGCATGTTTCAAAGCTGTGAAAAACGGCACAATCGCAGGATCTCAAGATGCAAGTTGGCCATGGCAGGCAACTTTATTCATCAATAACAGTTTGTATGGAGGGTCTCTGATCACCAACCAGTGGGTCCTGACAGCTGCTTCCTTCATGACACTGTGAGTCAGCACTGAAAGTTTGCACAGTATGGTGGTGCAGTGGTTAGCACCGTTGCTTCAAGGCAGGAAGGTTCTTGGTTTGAACCTCTTGGAGTGGAGTTTGCATGTTCACCCCTTGTCTGTAGCTCTCTGATGGACGGGTGACCCATCCAGGATGTGAGGAAATTGATATAGGGATAGATAATGCTGAACTTGATCTATTGCTGCTTATTTTACAATTAGTTTCATATCCTTGGCCTCATAGCATAATTGCGCAAGTCATATTTTGGCCAAATTGAGATTGGTCTAACTCTTCTTTGTGTTGTGCAGTAGTTTTTGTGTTATGTGTTCTGTGCAAATATATTTAAATATCTGTTTGTGGTTACTAAAAGTTTGCAAATAAGGCAAATATGCTACTAACTATATCTTCCTTAAAACCAGCTGTTTTCACTTCATTTCTGTGGTTATGAAGTTTTTAAGGTCTTACAAAATTAATCCATGAACTGACTTTGGGTGTTCAGTGCTAGGCAGGTAAAATGATTCAGTTACGAGTGTGTGGTCTTTAACTCACACGCATCTGTTTCTATGTGCTATTCTGGTGGCAGTGGTAAAGTTCAACATGAAATGAAAATCTAATTTTTTTTTTCTTTGTCAAGTTCTGATCATCCCAACACAGTTGTGTATCTGGGCCTCCACAACATGTTAAACCCATATGCAGTGACTCGGACACTTGAAAACATCACCTGCCATCCTAACTACAACAGCTCGACACATGAGAACGACATCTGTCTGCTGAAGCTGTCGGCTCCTGTGAATTTCACAGACTACATTCAGCCCATCTGCTTAGCCTCAGAAAACAGCACTTTCTACAGTGGCACCAGCAGCTGGATCAGTGGTTTTGGTGATACAACTGATTAGTTTCAAAATATTTATTTTCTTTTTTAATAATGATTCTAGATTCCCAAAAAAATCTGTTGCATTTCTCCAATTAGGTGGTAGTTCATGTCCCGGCATCCTGCAGGAGGTGAATGGATCAATAGTGGGAGCCAATGAGTGTAAATGCTACTATAAAAACCACACTGGGATCACAGACAACATGATCTGCGCTGGGCTCAGAGTTGGAGGAATGAGCCGATTTTATGTAATTATTGCTTTTTAGTCACACTTCAGATGATTGTTTTTCTGTAACTGTATCAGAATTTTATAATTATTGCTATTCTAGCTTGCCAGCTCTCATGGTTTGTCCAGTCTGATTTATTAATATTTGATTTTTGGCACAGGTGAATTCATTTATTATGTAAAAAAGTACTTCCCAAAAACTGTGAGAATTTCTGTCAGCATTGTTGTTTTTGGCAACCATTTTAGTTTTAGTCAGTTTTAGTCATTTCTAAATGTGATAGTTTTATTCCAGTTTTAGGCGACAAAAACTCAAAAAGTTTTAGTCAGCCTTAGTGGGGGGAAAAAAGAAGAAAGTATTAGTCTTTACAAATTAATTTGAATAATTTGTGGTAACAGTAGAATCAATTACTCTAAAATGCAGTAAACAAAATCATTCTCACTTTATTTCTCAGAATTTGCTAAAGTGCAATGATCATACATATGCCCCAAATATCAGCAATGGATGAGGAACACATGCTTAACCTGACCTTGTCTGCCAGGGCAATTAAGTTGCATATTATATATAAAAACAGACTCCACACAACACCTGGCTATCTTTCACTAGTGCAAAATATCAGGGTGGTGAGCCTTCAGGTGCCGCTTAAGATTTGTGGTGTTTTTTTCCACCAAGTTTTAATCCACAGTTACTGCCGTCTCCCTGGACAATGCATTCAGTTTTCCTTTCAAATGTGTTATATTGAAAATAAGTCCATAGATGTTTTATTGGTTTGCGTTCCACCGAGCCCCTTCGTGCAACGTCCAGCGTCCACCGTGGTCCATCAGTGATGTGTCAGACTCAAGGCCTGCGGGGAACATCCGGCCCATCATATAATTTTATATGGCTTTATATGATTTCATAGAGTTATTATTATAGGGGTAAATAGCGCTCCCACCACGTATACTACAAATTCCACAATGCACTGCAAAAGCTGCCGCGCAGGCCAAGACCTGTGCGCTAACTCGTTTTTCCTGTTGCCAACGACACATTGATCAGTGATCAGCGGATAAAAACATCGGTCAGCACTTTTTACAGTGACATTTAAGCTGCCTGACACCCAAAAATGGCCAAACGAAAAGTGGAAAACAGGGATTTTCCAAACAGGTGGGAGGGAGAGGACATGATTGCTGACGTCGGAGGTAAATCATGCGTCTCTTTTCGCCGCCTGCGATGTGCCGGTAAAAGAGTGGATTGGTGGGATGTATGCCGGAGAAGATGCAGAGGGAGACCTGCACAGGTGAGCTGACAGTGCATCACTGCGTTACAAACCAGGAGCAAAGTTCTGACGAGAGAACACGCCATGAGCATCACAAACAGGGATCTTTATAAGAGACAAAGGTTTAAGTCACCGGCAGTTTCGGAGGAAATAGTTTGAGTTGCCTTATGCACAGGTGCGATGAGCTACCCGAGGAAATCTGTCAACTACATGAAAAAGTAAAGGAAACGTCTCAGCAGGGCTCTTATGAATGGGTGTAGGTTGAGGTTTTGTCTTTGGTTTGTCAAAGTCACTTTGACTTATAGGTCTTATAAGACTGAGCTCCCTGCTGCAACAGGTCAGTCTGCTAAAGTGGCTTTGACTGAAATTTTATATGAGTGCTGGGTGACACTGTTGCTAATCAGCAAATGTTTATTTTCAGTGTCATTTGTCTGTCTTTCATATTTTAGATTTAATTAAAACTTTGTTTGGTCTTCATGGGACACTTTTAAATTTGAGCTTTTCTGTGATAATTTTCAGGTGAAAATTGCTTGTACTGCATGTCATAGTTTTTATTTCTAAAACCACACGTGACCATCTTAGGACCGGGTCCACCTTTAACTGACACCCACCTTTCCTAACAACATTTATTCTTTTCACAGAGAGACCTGGGGGGACCACTCATTTCCAATAAAGATTCAATCTGGGTCCAGAGTGGAGTTGCAAATGTTGGTGCTGCTGGCTTCTTCGATCCTGTGAGACCTGGAGTCTACACTCGTGTGTCCCGGTACCAGAAATGGATCACTGACACTGTCACCGGGACACCACCAGGCTTTGTTAACTTCACCTCCCCAGGCACTGACAGTGACTTAAACTTCACCTGTTTTACATCATCACTGACAAATTCCCCCACCACTGTTCCTACTACTGTTGCTAACACCACTGTTGCCAACACTACTGTTGCCAACACCACTGTTGCCAACACCACTGTTCCTACCACTGTTGCCAACACCACTGTTGCCAACACCACTGTTCCTACCACTGTTGCCAACACTACTGTTGACAACACCAATGTTCCTACTACTGTTGCCAACACCTCTGTCCACAGTGGTGAAAACCTAATCCACTTCACTCACTTCACCTCACTCTGTGTTTTCATTTTGTTGATTTATATATTTACTGGAAATGGAATGTAACTCATCCAGGGCAGGGCTGGACTGGGACAAAAAATCGGCCCTGGCGTTTTTGGCTTAGACCGGCCCACAACTATGTCTTAAAAGCATTTGACGCTGTCTTACTCTTATTCAATGTGGGCATACCTTTTGCTAATAATACTTCTATACTTTTTTTTACACTTACTTTAGTAATGCTTAAATTGCAAAGCTTTTAAGTATCATTTAGCAGTTTTAAAATCTGTTATTTCACTTTTAGTGCTTTTTAAAACATGTTTAACCACAGCATAGAGGCGACAAATTCAAACTACTATGCAGCCTTTCAACACACCTTTAACCTAAATATCTAAAATGCTATGATGTAGCCTAAAATGGACACTTGCTGCTCATCCAACACTTCTCTGCCTTGACCGTTTGCTATTTTATCAGATTAAGGTGCCGTGGCTTCCAGATTTTGGGAAGTATGCAAATACCAATAAATATTGATACTAATCAATCACCATTGCTCTGGCTGCTCCTTTCACTGTCCACTGCTGCTGTCTTCACCTACAGCAGAGCCGGCCCGAGCCTTGAAGGGGCCCTAAGCAACATTTGATTTGGGGCCCCCTTCATATCACTTCATTGTCCCCTGAACTTAACCATTATAAATGCATTATTAATGCTGGAGGATTAAAATTGATTATTGTTTTAGGATGCATTACTGTTTCAGCTTTTTCAATTCAATTTTTCAATTCAATTAAATTTTATTTATACAGCGCCAGCTCACAACAGTCGCCTCAAGGCACTTTATACTGTAAGGTAAAGACCCCCCAATAATTACAGAGAAAACTCAACAGTCATCCTAATCTTAAAAATAGAGAGGGTGTCTGTCTCCTGAATCCAAACTTGGAGCTGGTTCCACAGTAGAGGGGCCTGAAAGCTAAAGGCTCTGCCTCCCATTCTACTCTTAAGTATCCTAGGAACCACAAGTAAGCCAGCAGTCTGAGAGTGCTCTATTGTGGTGATATGGGACTATGAGCCAATGAAGAGAAGCCAATATGGGAGAAATACACTCTCTCTTTCTAGTCCCTGTCAGTACTCTAGCTGCAGCATTTTGGATCAGCTGAAGGCCTGATAATAACAAATTAAAATAGTCCAATCTAGAAGTAATCAATGCATGAATTAGCTTTTCAGCATCAGTCTGAGACAGAAATATTAGAGTGTAGCCTACTCATTAAATTAGTGTTGTTACAAGTTCACAAATCTGGACAGTTAGAATAGTCTCTTCTTTCTTTTAGGAAATTGGCATATATAAAAAAATTGAAGCAAACCAAAAAAGTTTCATGACAAATGTGGGTGAGCTTGGGGGCCCCCTGGTGGTCAGGGGCCCCTATGCAGCACCATATGTCGCCTATGCCTCGGGCCGGCTCTCCCCTGCTGTTGCTGGAGCATTGCTCCTACAGAGGATGTGGAGGCCACAGCGGCGAACATGTCTGTGATCTTTACACATTTTGTAGCCTCTACAGTGACACTCTTCTATTTCTTTGCACGTAACTTCTCTGCACCCACCTTATGCCGCTCCGGTTTCTCCATATTACCTCTTCTTTAACACACACGCAGAAGTTACAGAGAAAGTGTGGGGCTGCTTTCATCCTAAATCCTGATTCGTTCTATCCACTGTCTATATCGAAGATGGGCCAATGGGCCAGCCCCTCTAAATTGTGGGTCTCTTAGAAAAAAAAAGGGAAGAAAAAAAAATCCAACAGCATCGGCCCCTGAGGACTGTCGGCCCACCGGGCAAATGCCCAGTACACCAGATGACCAGTCCAGCCCCTGAACTCAACACCTTTGCTTGAGTCTTGTATTTAATTACACACTTAAATACTTATACTCATAAAGTACTTGAGTATTTGCTGTTATGACCCTCCAATACATTTATGAGACAGCTCAAGTTTCTGGCTGCTTTAAAATAAATCATTAATTAGAACTGTACAAAAAATTATATTAATGATTAAATCATTGTACTTTTTGACACAATCATTTTTACATACTGTATTTTCATTACAGTTTCTCAAATATGATGATTGCCGTATTTTCTAAGTCTTTTAACAAAGTAATTAATTTATAACTACACCTTGAACAAGTTGAGAATTGCAACGGTGTCAGTAACATTTGTGATTGTCATTAAAAGCTGTGAAATGTTTAAATTTTGTTCTCACACATGGGCTCATTTCTGTGGTTTGGTCAAAATATGAACTGAATTATTCAAAAAAAAAATTCTTCTTCTTTTATGAAATTTTAGGTTCAGTGGTGAAATATTATGATACAGTGTGTGTGTATATTAGGGATGTTCCTGGCATCGACTAAAGAGGGAAAAAAGACGGACTATTCTAAAACTAAGACACACTTGGAAATCAAGTAAAATTTTAGGACAATGTCAAAAACTGTCTAGATAAAGGCATTTGAGACCATTAATCACATTGTTGTATAATGAATCACACTTTAAATGCTGCTTAACTGTCCGGCAGCGTGTATCATGCATTATGAACACTGCACTTATACTCCAAACAATGAAGAAAAAAAAAATTATGTTAAATATGAAAATGCATCACTGCAAACGATCATTAAAATACGAGAAAAAACATTTGAAAAGAATAAATTGTGACTTAAAAGTAAGGTAGATTGGTTGCACATTATGAATGATGTTAATTGTTCAACAGTTCATGACACGCATCCCAATAGAAGTTAAAATCTAAAATGTTAAAGCAATACAAACATCCATCCATCCATTTTCTTCCGCTTATCAGGGGCCAGGTCATGGGGCTGCAGCCTGAGCAGTCAAGCCCAGACCTCCCTCTGCCCCAGCCTCCTCCTCCAGCTTTCCCCTGATTCAGACTTCAGCTGTGGATCTGTAGACCTACACCGTAACCTACGTAAGTGGCCAGTGTTAATGCTTGTGCAGGTGCATTGTGTGTGTTAATTACCTTTCGGTCGTGTCCCGGTGTTTGGCCGACAGAAACACAAATGCTGGGAACTGCTATGAAAGTTTCTTTAAACTCACTGAAAAAAAAAACAGAAAAAAATCGACATACATATTTTGATGTAGTAACTCAAAACTTTGAGAAAAATACTGAAAATTTCCAGTTCTTGGATCTTGGATCTAAAATTTTCATGTTAGCAGTCTTCAGAACCTGCTGCAGCTCCTCGTCAAGGCATCCTGCTCATCCTCCATCCTGTGCCCGAGCCTGATAACCCTGCCAAGTTTTCCAAGGTGTCCCATCACCTTCGTCAACGCTGGCCTTCTACCATGCCGTGCCATGCCATGCTAATCTTCCTTCGTCTTTGCTGCTGGCCACCCAGCTGTCCACTCGATCTGCCTCATCCATGCCGCTGGCCCCACAGCTGTCAGTTTATCTTTTTGCAAAGTGCTAAAGTGAATGTTTGGTTCAAGCGTCAGTGTTAATTTCAAAATACACTGACTGTCTAAATGCCTCCTGTGGGTGTTGCTCTTTGCCAGGGCTGCCTTTTGTTACCGATTCTGTTCATAATTTTTATAGACAGAATTTCTAGGTGTAACCAGGTGGCAGAAGGCTTCTTCCTTGGTGGCCTCAGAGTCTCGTCTCTGTTTTTTGTGGATGATGTGGTCCTGTTGGCTTCATCGGGTGGTGGCCTCCAGCTTGCAGTGGAACGCTTTGCAGCCGAGTGTGAAGCGGCTGGCATGAGAATCAGCACCTCTAAGTCTGAGGCCAGGGTCCTCAGCCAGAAAATGGTGGAGCGCCCTCTCCGGCTCAGGGACGAGTTCCTGCCCCAGGTGGAGGAGTTCAAGTATCTCGGGGTCTTGTTCACGAGTGACAGGAGAAGGGAGCGGGAGATCGACAGATGGATCAGGGCTGCGTCTGCACTGATGCGGACACTGCACCGGTCTGTTGTGGTGAAGAGGGACTTGAGTGTAAAAGTGAAGCTGACGATTTACCGGTCGATCTACGTTAATACCCTCACCTATGGTCATGAGCTTTGTGTAGTGACCGCAAGAATAAGATCGTGCATACAAGCTGCAGAAATGAGCTTCTTCCGAAGGGTGGCTGGCCTCTCCCTTAGACACAGGGTGAGGAGTGTGGGAGGGAGGGGCTCAGAGTAGAGCCGCTGCTCCTCCACATCGAGAGGAGCCAGTTGAGGTGGCTTGGGCATCTGACTAGGATGCCTCCTGGGCGTCTCTTGGTGAGGTGTTCCAGGCATGTCCTATCGGGAGGAGGCCCAGGGTAACTAACTTAGTTACTTCTAAAATTAAGTGGAGGTTATCCCAGCTGTCATAGAGCAAGAGGCACGGTGCACCCTGTACAGGTTTATGACCCATCATTTTTGAGCAACATTCTCCTTTGACATATTTTATCTGTCTGTTCTGCACTAAGTACGCTCATCGTTGACTGGACAAGTAATACATGCGTGTCACTGAGTTTATATAAATCACAGTCATTTAAGAAACAAACAAATGAGGTTAGAATCCCATGCCATAAAGTAGTATAACACCTGAATAGTAAATGCAGAGTTTAGTGGTTTATTTCTCTCAATAACAGCACAGTTAAAGTAGGCAAATGATAATAAGGAATGAGCTGGAACTATCACCGCTGCTCATGTGCAGAACCGCCCATTCCTGTTATTATCAGAGGTTTAGCTGGCAGCAGAGGGTGCAAGTTGATAGCTTTTGCTGTGTTTTGTTAACCTTTATGTTTTTTAACAGAAAGATATCATCTCTTTTCTTTCTGGTGTGAACTAATTTTCAACATTATTCAAACAAACTGTAGTGAAAATCAAAACCAGTGGTAGGTGTAATGGTACAAATCTTGCCAGACCAGTTTGGGTTGGCTTGGCAATGGCATCACCATAGAAAATCAAGTTTCCGAGGATGTCAGTAAAAAAGAGGATTATTGTTTTAAAATGCAAATTCTTGGACGCAGTTCATCCGGCTCTGTTAAAAGAAATCTGAAACCATGTTTCCCTCTGGGATTTCGCCTCTGCCAAAAAGCCTTTACAATGTTACATGGTTTCTAAGTTACCACATGATGTTGTTTTACACTGCCGGTCGCAGTCTATGAGCCAAGCTGTGACAATCATGGTGTTAATACTAAATCATTGACATTGTGCTTCTGCATTAGTTTTGTCTGATCAAACAAGAGAAGGAAGGACAGCACTGTTAAAGTGGGCCCAGTTATGATCTCAGTCTAGATCTGGCATTCACAAAAACACAGTGAACTGTTATAAAAATGCATAGTAATGATTAATTAATCTTAATAGAACCAGGTATAGTTTAACAAAAGCACAGTTAAGCTTTCAAACCTATTGTGCACATATAAATGTGTCTGCAAGGCTTTGAGCTGTGAAGAGATTTCTTGTGTTTTATAGCCAATGATTTGATGTTATTAGAGGTTAATAAGTAATCATAATAAGCAGTGTTACCTTTACAAATACAAAAGCATGAGTCAAAACTACCATACTGTATATTTTCAAATGCTGGAAAAACATCCAGTAATTTTAAACTTGCCAATATTACTGATAATGTAGCAGAAACAGACTGCAGCATCCTCCAGCAGTCCAAACACATGCAGTTGGTGAGGTTAGGTTAATTGGTGATTCTAAATTGGTGTGAATGCGAGTGTGAATGATTGTCCTGGGTGTATCCTGCCTCTTGCCCAATGGTAGCTGGGATAGACTCCAGCCCCAAGTTAGATAAGGGGAAGAGAATAAGTCTGTTAAGAAGTTGCGTGGGAAATCTGTATTCACCTCTTTCACTGCACCCAAACAAAAGTGTGAAAAATAAGCTGATTTTTTTCTTACAAAACCAATGCTGGTTCATGTATCTGTGACAGGCCTCTAAGGACTAGAGAATTACACCATGGGTGGAACTGAGCATTTTTTTTTTTTTTTTTTTAGGTATATAAAGGTTAAGACAGCATGAAAGAGGTGCTGTTAACAATGGCTCTCCACCAGTTTGTGTGCTGCATCACTATGATGACCATTCTCTTATGGAAAGGTGAGAAAGATAAGTTTTATTTTTCTTTAAATAGCTTTACTGTGGTTATTCAGGGGTGGAAGAAACATGGGAATAAGTAGGAAACACAACAGATCTCAACAGGAAAAAAAATCTGTCAAAAAACTCTAAACTTCTTTTATCTTTATTTTAAAAACCCCAATGAATTTTCGCACACGGGCCTTCATCAGGGAATATAACAGAGTCCATGAACACACTGAATCTTTTCCAGTGGTATTCCACCAATACGGGCCTTCCACATGTGGTGCTCCACCAGCAGCAAGCTTCCACCTAAGAGTGAGTGGAATTTTTCACCAGTGAAACTCCACCAACAGGAGACGTTGATGGAGTTTCACTTCACCAACTTCTGTGCTTATGGAAGATTTGTGGAACACAGATCTGCCATAACCACAGGTAACATTAATTAGCCCGTGGCTTAACGCTACCTGAACTTATGACAGAAACCCTTCTACAATACAAGCCTTTGGAAATAGCCACGTCCCTCTTTCGATACAAAGAGTTCACCAAAGGGAAGCTTTTTGGATTTATAGATATCCTGTTTTGAATGAGGACTTCCATTTCACTTCTTTCTTATAACTTTTATTTGGCTTTAAAGATGCATTTATGTCATTTATGTTTGATGCTGCTTTGTGTTCTCCTTCTTATGTTCTTCCTGTCTGATCTGAATTAAATTTAGGAGTCTGTAGGGGTTTGACCTGTTTAGGCTCATTCACCTGGTTTTAAGGCATATCCAGTATTATATTATAATGTAATAACAGCCAACTAGTCACTGGATTTAAGTTCAAGTTTCAAGCAATCCATATTTCTTTAATATCAACAGTTCCATTTTCTATTTTATTTTATTTCACGTTAGATATTGAGTTTTTTGTGTATATGTGTTTGTGTGTGTGGTAAATTCAGTAATACTTATAACTGGACTATCTTGAATAACTGGATTTAATGCATAATAAATTGATAGTAAATTAAACTTTTTGGGGGGGGGGTTGTTTTTTGCAAACTTATTTTTTCTCCTTCATTTTCCTGGTAAAGTGTGTTTACTAAATGCTTAATAACTGATTTGTTAAAAACTGGCTTTATCTGGATGTTTATTGTTAATGTTACAGTTGCTGGTGCAGGCAAGGCAGGGAGGACTTCAGAGCAGGACATAGGCGAGAGCAGAATTGGTACTTTAAAGGCTATAACTCAAACAGGCTGGTCAGGAGCCAGCTACACAAAGAAAACTCGAAACTTGAAATCCAAAACTTGAAACTCGAAAATACGAAACACACAGCAGGGACGTCAACCTAGACGTTAAACTGATGAGGACCCGAACAAAGAACAGAGGAAAACTGAGGGCTTAAATACACACAAGGAAATCAGGGAGAGTGGAAACAACAGGGAACAACAGGTGAACCAAATGAACCTAATGACAAAGGGGAGGCAAACTGGACACAACACACAGGGAGCACGAGACTACCAAAATAAGACAGGAAGTGACCAACATAACACACACAGACCTAACACAGAAAACATGACAAAGGGGAACAGACATTACACAGAGAATAAAGCTGAGAAAACTAAACATAAGAACACAACCCAAAAATACAACAAAACAGAACCAAACAAAAAGGAACTCTAAACACTGGGCCACCGGCTCAGGACCATGACAGTTAAGGTGGACCTTACGTTTAAAAAAACCTTCTAAATAGTTAATAATGCATCAGAAACCAAAGGACACTTTTCGTGTTCTCTGAGATGCTTTGATAGAACAACAATGACCTGAGAATGACCATTGTCATGGTGATCATCTGGTCATAATAAAAACCTGTACCACAAAGCAACAACAAAGTTGTTTCTATTAACCAATGCATAATATAAAAAATAAAATGTTTTGCTCTGGGGTCATCATAATATATAAAATTTTTCAGTCAAAATAAATATCATCAACAACAGAGGTGACTTTGATTTTGAGGACATATTTTATTCAATCCTGTTTTTATTTTTTTTAAAATAGGGAAAGCTGACATAAATATTAAATGGTACGATAATGTTTCAAAGTTTTAACAAAAATCAGTATTATTTTTCCAAATGTTCGGTCTGGTGTCTGAGCAATAATTCAAGGGGAAGAAATCACTGCTTACTTTGTCACTGCTGTTTCAAAGATCAGTCATCACCTGCGCTTAACTGATTTAACATGTTCATGTTTATCTTCTGATTTTCAGGTTGTCATTCACAGCAGTCTGGTAAGCAAACAACAATAATTTTACAAGTTCTTCAAGTCTCAAAGAGAAGACAAACAAGTTTCAGTCTGAGGAAAGCTGAAGAGGAGTCAGAATATAGCCAGATATGATATCATTGGAAGAGATGATCGACCGTATTTGCCACCTCTGAGTGTTTCTGCTGTTGTGCCTGATCAGTGTACTCACTGTTTAATTGTTGTCTCTTTTCTTCTGTCAGCCTGTGGCAGAGCTGCTAAAAACAGCAGAATCCTGGGAGGTGAAGATGCAGCCCCAGGAAGTTGGCCCTGGCATGCCTTCATAGTAACTTATGGACCTTATGGATTCACTCAGTGTGGAGGGTCCCTGATTACCAACCAGTGGGTTCTGACAGCTGCACGGTGTATACCATCGTGAGTCACTGTTGAATTGTTGAAAGCTGATTTTTGTTGTGTAGATGAAGATGATGAACATGATCTCTAGTGCTGTGTAGTGCATAAAGGCTACTGATAACAATCACTGTTACAATTAGCTTTCCACACAACCAGTTTGTTTTTTTTCTTTCTTTCTTTTTTTTTCTTTCTTTCTTTTTTCTTTCTTTCTTTCTTTCTTTCTTTCTTTCTTTCTTTCTTTCTTTCTTTCATTCATTCATTCATTCATTCATTCATTCATTCAACCCGGAAGTGTATGTTGTCAGTAGCGGGAGAGAAAAGACACAAGAGAAGTCAGAGAATAACGTAAATTGTCGATAAAAGACTCAAATCAGCTAATGATATTCTACTGCTGGCCAACAAGCGCACACGGTAATGATTATTCGCAATGCTGTTAATGTTTGTTACAACTGAAATGCGTGGTTTAGGTTTAATACGGAAGTGAGAGTTTGAACGATGCTATTTTGTCCTTTATTTTAGTTTTCACGGTGTTCATGGATGATCCATGGGTCTCACATGACCTGTAAAAGAAATAAATGTCTGTGGACATCAGTACGAAGCATGAAGTCCTTTTTGAGCAGACCAGAGTAGCTACAGTTGGTATGGTGTTAAATGTGGGCAGAGTGACCAGGATGGACGGGAGTAGAAATGAGTACATCAGAGGGACGGCTCAGGTTGAGAGGGGAGGCTGAGATGGTTTGGGCATGTGCAGAAGAGGGACAGTGGATATATTGGACAAAGGATGTTGAAGGTGTAGCTGCCAGGCAGGAGGAAAAGAGGAAGACCACAGAGAAGGTTCATGGATGTGGTGAAGGACATGCAGAGTGTTGGTGTGACAGAAGAGGGTGATCAGGATAGGGTGAGATGGAGGCAGTTGTTCTATAAAGGGAGCAGCCAAAAGAAGAAGAAGAAGTTATAATACTATGAAAGTAATTTTTTATTTCTTTTGTCAAGTACAAAGTACAGGACTGAGGTTCATCTGGGCCGCTACAACCAGTCAGGTTTAAATCCAAATGAAGTGACTCAGAAAGTGGAGGACATCATCTGTCATCCTGCATATAGCTACTGGACACATGAGAACGACATCTGTCTTCTGAAGCTGCTGGCTCCTGTAAATTTTACAGACTACATCCAGCCGATCTGCTTAGCCTCAGAAAACAGCACTTTCCACAATGGCACCAGCAGCTGGCTCACTGGTTTTGGTTACACTGGTAAGTTACAAAATAGTTATATATTTTTAAAACAATGCTGATGATGGATTCTGTGAAAAATCTCTTACCTTTTTCTCTCCATTTAGATTCTTATGTGTATGCCAACATCCTCCAAGAAGCAAATGTACAAATACTGGGAAACAATGAGTGCAGCTGCAAGTACTGGTTCCTCAAGATCACAGAGAACGTTACTTGTGCTGGACCCAAAGATGGATGGAAGGGCCTATGCTATGTAAAGGGTTACTTTTAGTTACACTTTGTTTATTTTTCTCTGCTCTTGTATCAGCTATCAACATTGTATAATGATCACTATCCTAGCCTGCCAATACTCAGTGTGGGTGCATGTGTATATATATATATAATATGAATGAGAGGATGTATTTAGGTTTTAGAGTTTTTCAGTATTCAGCATTATTAATAGTTATGTCATAGTTTTCATTTATAGAACCACGTGTGACTGATTTCTGAACAACTGAAATGTTAGTATTCATTTTAAGAAATTCCATTCAGCTTAGCACAGCATTGGATAAAAGGGGAAACAAACAAACAAAAGCTCTTTTAGGTAACACCAGTGCCAATTTGGTGATATAGTCCATAAATACATATATAGACTGTAAATATTAGATGTAGTTCAATTAATTCATGACGTTCCATTTTACACTTTATTTTTTAGCATTTTGGCCCCATTTTGTTTTTTTAGGAGCCACAAATGACCAAAATTGTATGAGAGGGTTAAAAAAGTTATTTGCTAATGCTAACCAGCTTGCGTTAGTATGGTTCAACCATAGACTGCATGGCTTGTATCACACAAGCACAATTAATGCAATAATATGCAAAATAAAATCCTAAGCTTCACTTACAATAACTGGAGGGCAGACTTCATGGATGGGACGTTAGTACAATTAGTAACACTAATGCAGTTGAGAGGTCCAGTTCAATGCTTCAAACATGAAAGGAAGACATGAATCAACATCCTGTGAGCAAAACAAACCCTTTGAAGACAAGAGGTTACATCTCAGGGCTCATCCCAGACTCAATGAATGTCCAACAATCTTGGAATCATCTGTCAGTCAAAGCACTATAACTTTAATAACTTTCAGCCTGAATTCAATTTAAAAGAAAGAGTAAGTTATTTTAAAATGAATCTCAGTTGTTATGAAGAGGAGCATTAACTAAGAGATCAAAATCATTTTTGTACATGTTTCTACTCTGACTTTGATAATCGTATCATAGGAGTCTGTGGGGATTGGTTGGCTTTTGGAGTCAGTCTCATGTGGTGCTTCAGTGTTGGCTTAAATTTTCAGCACTGGAAGCAGCCTGCTGGTAAAATGATTCTTTAATACAATAATATGTTTCTTGTGACTCACATGCTCGCTGTCTTGGTGCAGCATGTAGAACTGGTTCACACTTACTGAAAGACTACTTTACTTTTTGTCTTTATGCTAATGAAGGTCAGTTTCACCATAGAGGTAGAATAATAGCTCAGATGTCAGATGAAGCTGATTTTCTCATAACTCCAATACTGACCGGTTTTAATAATTTTTATTAACTTCTTTTCACAGGAGGATGCAGGAGAGCCACTCATGGCAAAGACAGGATCAGTGTGGGTCCAGAGTGGAATTGCGAGTTATAGTTATTGTGCCAGACCTTCAGTCTACACTCGTGTGTCCCGGTACCAGAAATGGATCAGCGACACCATCACCGGGACACCACCAGGCTTTGTTACCTTCACCTCCCCAGGCACTGACAGCGACTTAAACTTCATTTGTCCAACATCACCACCTTTCATTTTCTCTACCAGTTTCTTTACTGATTTCAGTACTGATTTCACTGATGTTCCAGCCACAGACGACAGTGTGTTTGACAGCAGTGAAAACCTGATCCACTTCACTCACTTCACCTCACTCTGTGTTCTCGTTGTGTTGCTCCATGTGTTTGCTGGAAATGGAATCTAATTCAACATATTTACTCACGTCCTGTACTTAAGTACAAGCTTGAAATGCAGTACTATGTACTTTATCTGAGTACTCTGCCCTCATGACACTTTATAGCTTTAAAGTGAATGTTACACATTGTACTCCAATACATTCAAGGGACAGCTTGAGTTTCTTGTAACTTTAAAAATGTAAATTAGATTATTCTAAACAAAAATCATAAAAAGTTAATAAAAAATTGGGTAACACTAGTTACTGCCTTGGGGTGGGCTGTAACAGTAAAGTGTTACCCAAAAATTGTGGGAGTTTTTTTCTGACATTAGATTATCAGAAAATACAAGATAGCTAAAGGGGGACAAAGTTGTTTGTTTGTTTCTTAAATATGGTGATTGGATATCATTTCATTTAACCAATGTGATTGCTTAATACCTTTTTAATCATTTTAAAGTTCATGACTTATGTTTTGGATAAACTGGAGACTGCAAAGGTGTCACTAACTTTGTAAAGGGTTTGATTTGCATTAACAAATAAAACCCATTTAAAATCATTCTGGGAAGTGATGTGTAAACAATTCTTCTAAAATCTCATTTCATGAAGAAATTTTTGCAATCCAGATATTTTTAATGACTAAAGCATGCATCACATCAAAGGAAATGAACACAGCATAGACTTCATCTGTGCAGTCATCCACCCATTTTCTTCCACTTATCCTGTTCACTGTTTGGGGGGGGGGGGTCTGAAGCCTATCCTGGCTGGCGTAGGGTGAGATGCAGGGAACACCCTGTACAGGTCGCCAGCCTGTCACAGGGCTGATACAGAGAGACAAACATCCACACTCACATTCACACCTATGGGCAATTTAGAATCACCAATTAACCTAACCTCAGCTAGTGCATGTCTTTGGACTGTGGGAGGAAACCGGAGTACCTGGAGGGAACCCACGCAGACACGGGGAGAACATGCAAACTCCACACAGAGAGAGAGGCCCGGGCCAAGGTGGAATCTGTGCAGTCATTAAAAATAAAATATGCAGAGACGTGTGTGAAAACCTGTGTGTGTGTGTGTGTGTGTGTGTGTGTGTGTGTGTGTGTGTGTGTGTTGTCTTTTTGCTCCTGCTAGTCCAACACAAGGTTCCCATCCATATTTTTCCCACATTATCCAAGCTGCAAATCAAATGGCTTTGCCAGTGTTGCTTTGTAACTCTCAAGATGGTGAAGAGAGGAAGATGATGAAGAGGATGAGTTTTCAGAACATTGGTCCTGCTGCCATTATTGGAAGGCAGGGAGAGAATGACAGGGATTGGCATAAAGGAGTCACCTGCTCAACCAGGTAAGCTCTAACAGCACCATCAATTACGAATCTGCAAGGGGAGAACTGCAGATGTCAAAAAAGGTAAAATTCAAAAGGGATGAGTCCCCATGTCTTCCAGTACGATGCAACAACGTCAGGACATCAAATGTGATTCTGAGCTTTGCCTCCCAGACAAAATCAAGAAAATCATCCATATCTGGAGATGTTCACTGATCTAGATCCAGTAAAATAACAGCAGCAATGTTTCTATATCCAAGATGGCATCATGTACATGTATCAAGTGCAAGAAATACATATGTAACACACTGAGGAAAACTCTGCTCTTGTGTATTGTACAGGCTGGTGCAAACAGTATTTGTGCAGCGGTACTGACTAATTCAGTTCAAAGAAGCAAACAACAATAGTGATGAATTTTGCATCATTCATATTTATTCAAGATAAACATTTTTTTCTTCCCATGTCTTGGTTATGACTGATTTTTCTTACACTCATGTAACATTATTTATAATAAAAGACAAAAAGCATTTTTATTCAGAAATGTGCTGTAACGGAGGTAAATGTTGGGGTTAGGCTGTGCAGCAGGCGTCTGTGACAACAGCTGTTTCCTGTTTTCAAGCTTCAGGTGTTGAACACCTGGGCCCCGTGTTCCAAGACTGTAAATCTGAGGCAGGCACTTCCTTCTAGGTTTTGTGCACTAGCTTGTTGCCATCATGTCCAGTGCGGTGTGTTTTTTTTTCCTTTTAGGCGTTGTTATTTGCAACAACTGGCCAATGGTGTGTCCACCCTTTTTGTTGTGGCCTTACGAGCCAGGTTGTGACACGTTACTCAAATGTATAAAAATACAAAAATATAGATTCCCTTAGTTCAGGCATGAACAAACTCCAAAAATACAAAGGCCTGCAGTATTACACTAATGAGACAAAGGAAGCAAAACTAAGCACAACACACACAGAACAGGAAAGTGGCAAAATAAAACAGGAAGCGAGTAGACAGGAAACAAACACAGTCTTAACAGATAGGGAGGAAGGTAATAAGAAAATAATGACGCTTCCACGACCCGCTTACACCTTCAACATGTTCCAATTCCTGCTCATCCCTGTGATGTGTTCAAGGTGCAGATGTAAAGTTGCGGTCATAATACGTCAGCATCTAGCTAGTGCCACAGAAGAGGAGCAAGTATCTATGGAATAACGTCTTTTGTGTAGCAGGTAATTAAAAATGCAACTTCTCATACAGCTCAATAAAAATCAGCAAACACACAAAACTGTTTCTGATCAATCTGATTGTGAATGTTTTATTCAGACATGTTTAATGTCTAATTAAAATATATAATTTTAGAACATATTTGATGTTCTTGTATATTTTTTTGTTATTAAAGTCAATAAATGAAGCCATTGTTGAAGCGCTTCAAGCCTGCATTCTTTCTCACGGCCAGCAGAGGGCGACCCTGTGTTTGTATTTAAGATGTCTGATCATTGAAGAGCATGTGAGAGCCTATAAGAGAATTATTTCTTAGCCGATTAAAACCTAATTAAACATTTTCCTGATAAATTCACAGTTCCAGTGACTACTCTAAAGTCTTGCAACACGATATTCTGAATCGTTCCCATCAGATACAGAAAGCAAACATTAGTATAAAGAGCACAGGTAGGAGAGGAAGTGAAAAAGAAGAGTGAACACAGGTGTTATGGTAATACAAAAGCTGCTGTTATTACTCATTCTCTGACATTGTGTTTCTGTCTCAACACCCTCTGATTGGACAAGACAAGGATCCCGTGTGTGAGTTTCATCCTTTGTATGGGGTAGTTCCAGTACTCTGTCTCAGTGCAGTGCAGAGGGGAAAAAAGAATCACATATCTGTTGTGAACTCCAGCAGATTTGTTTTCTTTGCTGTGATCAGCTGACCTGCACTGCTGCTCTGGCTTTGCTGCTCGTCCTGGATTTAACTTTATTCTACAAGACAAAGAATTTTTACATGAGAATTATCGCTCCTTTCAAACTCCTAGCCACGGAATATATAGCAAACAGAATGCACAACGGCCCCTGTGACGTCACTAACTTCAAAACTACCCAAAGGCGGCTGCCATATTGGATTGCTTCCACGGCAGCATGAATGAATGAAAACCTGGACTTGTTCAGGAAGCAGTTTTTCCCTGCCTGAAAGCGATTTATTCAACCTGAAAGCCATCCGTTCATTCACATAGCTTTTGAACACTCACTCTTATAAAAGCCTTGGGTTTTAATAAAGTGAAACTTGAGTATAAAGTTATAAACTGCTTTATGTGCAGGGTGATCAGTCGCAGTGTATGCATGTTAGGTGCACATAGGTTATCATTACAATTCTAATATCTGTATTGAGTGTCTAGCATTTTCATGATTTTGCAATCATGGCAAGAGAGGAAACATTTTATAGAATAGAATAGAATACAATAGAGTACGAATATATAATAATATAGTAAATAATAAAATATTATTATATTATTATTATCTGTTCTGTTTCAGCATTTCATCTCTGTGAACGGCGATAATTTTTAAGATGTTGGTCTGTAAGAGTTACTTTTCTAGAAGAAAAACAGAAAAATGATACCATTTTACATACCCAGCTAATCATTCTCATGTAAACAAGACCTTAATGTGTGTACTTATAAATCCTTGTCTCTCTCTGAGTGAGGAAAAGGATGAAAACGGATGTTTAAGCTTGTCCTTGGATCCAGATCCCTGCACAGTTAATGGCACTACAGTAGCACTTGTTGGACCATTGAAATTGGCTGGTTGGCTTTGGTTTTTTTCTCAGTCAGAACTGCAGGATATAGTACTCCATGATCAACACCAAGGTTATAATAGTTTTGGATTTTACATTATAGTTTAGTTTTATTTCAGTTAGTTTTAGTTCGTTTTTAAAGTGGTTTTGCTTGTTTTTATTTTTTGTTTAATGCTTACTTTTAGTTTAGTTTTGGTTAGTTTTAGTATTAGTTTTTTCATACTTTGTCAGGTGCAAGGCTCAAGGTGCAACAAATGTATCAGTGCATCCTCCTGCTTGCTGTGTATTAACAGTCTGTTATGGTTGTCACCTCGCTGCAAGGCTGTGATACTGGTTCTCTTCTGGAGCTGCCAGCTTGGTTAGATACTCCCTAATGAGACTTCTGCGCTGGGTCTTTGTCGGGCCTATGTACACAACCTACCTTTATTCTTGTGAGAGCTGCATTATGTGTGTTAATTGCGTTGCGTTCATGTGCTGGTGTTTTAAATGCGGTGCTGGCCAACAGAAACAAAAAGATGCTGGAACTTTTTCCCCTTCTTGGTCCTCGCTCTTTGTGGTCAGTATTTTTTTTTTTAACTTTATTTATTTCCTCACATCCATTGCGATAGTCCCAGCAGACTCTTGCCAGGAATTTGATGACATTTGTGAGTCCTTATATTGATGCTTTGATGCTTTTATTCCTGATTGTTATCTGCTTTCTCCCAACTTTTGCTGTTGCCATTATTTTGCAGACTAGTGCAGTATGCAGACACACAGTGAAGTTTCAAATGGTGCATAAACATATGTCTATGGTATGGTGCTCCCAGCTAAAACTGCTAGAGCGGAAAAAGTGATTTCATATCAGTTCATATCAGTTTCATATCAGTTCTCAAGGCTTTCGGATAAACTGTCAAACATGAAAACAAAGGGCATTTTATCTATGATTTCAGTTTGTTTTAGTTAGTTTTGTAAACCCACAATGCAGTTTCAGTTATCATTTTTTCCTTTGAATTTCCTTTTATTTATTTCAGTTAACAAAAATCTTTTTCAAATTTCAATTTGCACTATTTTGTTGGTCTTCATTAACAATAACAAACTTGCTCAGAACAACAAAGCCTCTGGGAGCAAACCAAGATGGCAGCGCTTTGGTAAATGATGTCACTCACAGACAAAAACGAGAAGGCCTGAAGCGAAGACGCACCTTCTGGTTTGCTCCTAGCCATGCTACAGGTGGAATTTGACATGTGAGACTCAGCAGCCATCTTGAAACTCTGAGTTCAGGGCAACTCTGTTAGTTTTCAAATCAAACCAGAATCAAAACACTACAGAACAAGAACTTTTATTGAAGCTAAAGTGGTGGTGCAGTAAGAACTGGACCAAAAGGGGCTGATACCATTTTAACCTGCATAAAAATAAAGACTTAAACACCAGGATATGATGGCTTACTGGAGATGACTACATGACTAAAGACTGGATGACAACAAGGCCAAAGATTCAAGCAATAGTGGTTAAACACAAGCAATAAACCAAAGTCATCAAGAAAGCACAGGCGTCAAGAGCAACATAAAGGCTTGAAGTGCTAAGTAAGAGTAGAAAAGTGCTAAACAAGTACCCATCTGTTCGCAGTTTTACTGACATGTCTGAAAATGGTTCAAGGCTCGGTCACGCCGCTATAAGGACAGTTTACTGTAAACAATGACAACATTAGCAGAAGCTGAGCCTCATGTTTAATGTCATTTGTCAATGTCAAAGATAGTGTGACATGACAGCATTTGGAGGCTCTGGTAAGGAGCCTTGCAGCAGCATTTTAAACCAGCTGTAGGCAAGGAGGTTTTACTGAGTCAGGTGAAATGTGAGTTGCAGTAGCGATAAAATAAAAGCATGAATAACAATCTCCATCTCGGATTTAGGACTGATTTTACTGACATTTCACAACTGCTGAACAAACCAGACCTTTAACATGCAACTGTCCAATTAGAGTTTCCCATCAAAAGTTACTCTCAGATCTCTAATAGGTGATTTATAACATGTGCAGGCATGTTTTTACAACTAATGCCTACCATATATCTTAAATGTAATCGACCTTTAGCGGTTGTACATGAAAGGACGTGTAAATACCATGTTCGGTGTTCTCCGGCAAATTCCGAAGCAATACGTAAATACGCTGATGTGATATGTAAGACATTATTTTAAAAAGTGCCCTGTAGTTCATACAACATGTCACAATATCAGGTTGTGTTCTCTCCAGACACCTGTGGAGTGCTGTAGCCCAACTACTGATGTCTTTTATCTTTTGCATTTAGGCCCAGTTTTAATTAAATTTAGAGCCATGGTGCAACGTGAGGGGTTTTCATGACTTCTTCCAGGGAAGAAGAAGAATTCTTCCCTGACTTCTGGAGGCTGCACACACACACACACACACACACACACACACACACACACACACACACACACACACACAAACAGTGAAGGGCACAAAGTTTAATCATCATGCAAATCCCAAACCGCCTTCTCATATCAAGGTAATCATTAACCTCCAAGACCACACAAAGACCACTCCTGTAGACATTAAACCTACTTTGTCTCAAGCCACTAATGCCATCATCACTCACTGCAATTTAAAACTCACGCTTCTTAATAGAAAAAAAACCTTATTTGGCAAACGAATTCTGACATAATCAGTGACAGCATTATTAGTTATAAACTGGATTTTAAGTAAGAAGCTTACTGAAACCTGTATTGTTAATACTGGCAACACAGAGCTGACTGAAACATCACCCACTAATTATAGTTTTAAATGTTGCACTTGTGTAAACAAAGGAGTGAAGGTGAGATTGACCTCATACTATATATATATATATATATATATATATATAAATTTTTAATTTTATATCTGTATCATTTGACAGTTATGTGAATTTTAATATTTAGGTTTAGTGATTAATTCTATAGCTCTAGCTATATACCATACACTATATTGCCAAAAGTATTTGCTTGTCTGCCTTCACACACATATGAACTTGAGTGACATCCCATTCCTAATCCATAGGGTTTAATATGATGTTGGCCCACCCTTTGCAGTGATAACAGCTTCAACTCTTCTGGGAAGGCTTCCACAAGGTTTAGGAGTGTTTATGGGAATTTTTGACCATTTTTCCCGAAGCACATTTCTGAGGTCAGATAATGTTGGATGAGAAGGCCTGGCTCTAATCTCGCTCTAATTCATCCCAAAGGTGTTCTATCAGGTTGAGGTCAGGACTCTGTGCAGGCCAGTCAAATTCTTCCACACCAAACTCACTCATCCATATCTTTATGGTCCTTGCTTTGTGCGCTGGTGTGCAGTCATGTTGGAACAGGATGGGGCCATCCCCAAACTGTTCCAACTAAGTTGGGAGCATCAAATTGTTAAAAATGTCTTGGTATGCTGAAGCATTAAGCGTTCCTTTCACTCTTCTGGCATCAGAGGTAAACCATCTGTCTCTTTTCCTCACCTGTGATTGGGTGGGGGGGATTGGTAGGACAGGTATAGGAGAAGATGCAGAGGGAGACCTGCACAGGTGAGCTGACAGTGTATCACTGCGTCACACACCAGGAGACTGAACGTGTCATAAGATCCGGAACACAGACAGTGAACTTTATAAGAGGCAAAGCTTTAAGTCAACTGGCAGTTTTGAAGGAAATAGCTTCTGAATTTGGTGACGTGCCTTATCACACAGGTGCGATGAGCTACCCGAGGATATCTGTCAACTTCATGAAGAGTATAAAAGTCTCAGCAGGGCTCTGGGATGAAAGGTGACTGTGTCAGTAGGCCTTTCTCTGCAACATAATGAAGCATCTTAATGCATCCCTGGATGGGACCGTGTGATTACGTGTATGATTGTCCAAAAAGAAAAAAAAAAATCAGACCAGGTCTCCACCGCTGTGTTTGCGTGGGGAGACAAGCTTAGCCTGACACAACTAAACAGGGAACCACAGGGACAGGACACAGAGGGACAAGACGGATACGGGGACAGGGATGAGATTAGGACAGACTGGACACAAAAAGAATATAGCATCATTTAATGGGGAACACGGGAGAATTATGACAATTAACGAGAGATAGAATACAACAACCTACAAGACATAAAACTCTGGGTCCTAGGGACCATGAGAAGATGGCAAAAAGAATCTGCCAGAGAGCTAAGAGAGAATCTAGAAAAAATAAACAGAAAATTGACTTTTAAATCTATAAAAATACACTTCACTGCTACAACAATGAAATAAAATTAGGCTGACAATCCTAGATCTCCAAACGGTTAACAATAATCAGTGTAATTACACTTTTCTCCTCTGATAAACTACATAATCCTTCCAAAACTGTACCAAATGAATTTATTTCCACAAATAAACCCAATGAATTTGCTGCTTTCTTCCAGAGTCAAGTTTCTAGTATTAGAGGTAATATCTGAGCTTCTTGTAGTAATTTATCTAGCGCCACCTCACATTCTTATCAAATTACTGCCACACGCTCAATGTCTACATTCTTACCTAAAGAAGTTATTCAACGGTTAAAGTCAGCAAGACACATGAGTAGCCAATACCTGCCTTAGTTTAGAGTAGCATTCGTGTGTGAGTAGACAATGCATATCTCATATGCTCTTCCTCATGTTCAACCCTGTTTTCTGTTTTGTGCTTCTTTCTTTGTTTTGTTTTTTTACTTTTTTACTTTCCTTTTTACTTTGGACAAGGATGTCTTGTTCTATTGTTCTTCCTCACTGGTGTGTCCAGAAGAACTGCCTTGGTTCACCTTCTTGTTTTTCAGGCCCCTCATCTGATTAGACCTTAAGACATGTGAAACTTGATCAAGGACCAAAGAGGACGTTCCAGCAGAGGTGAAGGTAATGGACAGGGAGAGAAACGCAGAGGGAAAAGATGCAAGAATATAAACCACAACACAAGACTGCAAAACTGAAATTCATCACTACAAAGATTATAAAGTTAAAAAAAAAAGAATCAAAGTTTGAAAATAAATAGATTGCAAACTACTAGATTAAAAAAAAAAGCAAAAGAGGAATCTGGTCACCAAAGTCAAAACTTCAAATGGCAGAAAAAGAATAAAACTCAAACAGACCTTCAGCAAAATAATGATTTAAAGATATGACTATAGCTGATTCAGTCTCAGGACTGTTCAGGTCCTCCATGGGCAAACTGTGTCACCTTTTATATAGTATTACAGTAAATGCATTTCTGCACTGCACTCAGCAAAAACGTCGTTTCATGAGTCAGCGTAGGTGTCAACAGCTGCTTACTGTAAATACTGACTCCACTGACTGGAGCCGAGCATAAGTTTAGGTCTTTGAAGTCCAGGACCAAGTTAAGCATGGCTCTCCGTCAGTTTGTGCGCTGTTTCACTCTGATGTTCATTCTTTTGTGCAAAGGTGAGAAAGAAAGTTTGATTTTTTTTGTCATTATTGAGGTTATACCAGCAGTGGAAGAAGTAGAAATGTAGGTTATTGTGAGGAAAATATTCCATCTGCACGCAGTGAAGAGGAATTCCACCTGGCAATTGTTGCAAGATGGGAAAGAGACTGGATCTCTCATGGTCTCCGGTTTGTGAAAGGGATTTCACTGTGGGTTCTTAGTTTTTGATTAATGTTAGGCTGAGTTTAGGTTGTTTTTTTTTCTTTTGTTTCCATTATTATTCCAGTATTTTGAGTTCTGGCTTTGTTATTTTAGAATTCTGCTTACTGTTCAGTGCCTACTGTCACGGTCAGCTGTGCTACTGACCATGCCGGGACCCTAAACTGACTGAATCATCGCCCACTAATTATAGTTTGGAATGCTGCACCTGTACAAACAGGAGGGGTGGTGGGACTTGCCGTTACGTATAAAAAAAAAAAAAACTATTTTAATTGTATTATCTGTATCATTTGACAGTTATGTGAGTTTTGAATATTCACCTTTAGTTGATATCATCCTAAAATTTCTAAAATTACAACAAAATTTGACCGCATTATTATTTCAGGTGATTTCAATATTCACACTGACAACAGCAGCAACTCTGACGCTAAACGTTTATTGGAATGTTTAGATTTTATCAGCTGTGCTGCTGCCCCAATGCACACACATGGAAGCAGGCAGGGTTAAACTGAAAGCAAGTCACTTATTGACTGTTGACAGGTAAACCAAAAAGGAACTGAAAACTACTGAAACCTAGAGCAGCTAATGTGGGGCAAAGGGCAGGGTGCACCCTGGACAGGTTGCCAGTCTATTGCTGTTTTCTAAACACAGGCGCAGTCAGTTCAATTCAATCTCAAGCACAAAAAATAAGACATGCTTCTTTTTTTTCGCCATTAAATATCAGCGTGATTAGCAGTAAATTTCAAGTCGCAAACGTTGGTAAATTTATGCGTAAATTTAAGATAGGAAGTTTAACCTGGATGCTATGTGTTGCGTGTTATGTATTAAGGTTTCTTTCAATTGTTGGTTGGACATGTGCAACTTACTAAAGTTTAATTAGCTAACAAGTTATGAGAAAAATTTGACAAAGGAAGACGCAGACAATAAATACACAGCGAGATAATGAGAGCATGGGTAACAGGTGGAAACACAGCTGGGGATAATTACTAAAGTAGAACTGAATGTAAAACATAAGAGACAAGAGACTGACAAAATAAAACAGGAAATAACTCAATGTGGGAACAGAAATGTGGACTTGACACAGAACACAGGAAGGCAGGCACACTGAGGGAATATAAACGACACAGACATACAAATGAACTTAACAGAGGAGACTTGACACAAGAGGAAGGGGGCACAGAGGGAGAACTAAACTCTAAAGCCACTGAGAATGAGGAAATACACAAATCAAACATATCTTTTAACAGCCCAGGAATCATAACGAAACAAAACCACAAAGTCCGAAAACTCAACATGCTGGGTAAGAGACCCAGGACCATGACAGCTTTAAGCCGCATTTATGTGCTGTGTACGCAGACAGGGACTTCTGGAAGTGCTCCTCAGCACATGCAGTGGTCTCCACGACAGAATCATGCCTGTTTTTAATGTAGTGCTGCCTGAGGGCCTTAAGTTCATGGCATTCCAATATTGATTTTTCAGCCATGTTTCTTGTGCAGATTTGTCCAGATTCTCAAAATCTTTTGAAGATTTTATGTACCGTATACAATGCCTTTGCCATTTTATGTTGAGGAACATTATTCTGAAAATTTTCTACAATTTGTATATATATTTTGTAGATTGGTGAACATCTGTCCATCTTTACTTTTGAGAAACTTGCCTCTCCAAGACGTTCCTTTTATACCCAATCATGTTACTGGCCTGTTGCCCATTAGCCTTAGTTAATTAGCTAATTAGTTTTAAAAAAAAATTCATCCAGCTGTTTCTTTTTAGTGCTGCTTACCTTTCCAGCTTATGTGTTTTTGTTAAACTGTCATCTGTCTATACTAAGTATAACCAAGTTCAAAGATATAATTCCTCCATTGTTTTCTTCTTCAGTGCCATGTGCCAGAGCAACATCCTAAACTCAATGCCCTCAGAGGTTGATTATCTTGTTAATATTGTTACACCCTCACTGTTTATGACTCTGGATATTGTTGCTCCTCTGGAAACAAAAGCCTAACATCAGAAGTGCTTGACTCCCTGGAATAATTCACAAACACGCAGCTTAAAGCAGCTAACCCGTGGAATCATGGAATTTAGAAGATCTTCATTTAGCCTGGAAAAAGTTTGTTGTTCTGTTTTTTTAAAGCCCTTCGTAAAGCTAGGACATCTTACTGTTCATCACTGATTGAAGAAAATAAGAATAACCCCAGGTTTCTCTTCAGCACTGTAGCCAGGCTGACAAAGAGTCAGAGCTCTGTTAACAAGTAATGATGTAATGAATTTCTTCACGAATAAAATTTTAACCATTAGAAAAAAATATTCATAACCATCTCACAGACGTATCTTTGTGTACAGCTACTTTCAATACTGACTGATATTTATTTAGACTCTTTCTGAGTCAGCTTCAATAGTTACTTCTTCTAAATCATCAACATGTCTATCAGACCCCATTCCTACTAGACTGCTCAAAGAAGTCCTACCATTAATTAATGCTTCAATCTTAAATATGATCAATCTATCTCTATTAATGGGCAATGTACCATAGGCCTTTAAGATGGCAGTAATTAAACCATTACTTAAAATTACTCACACCCAGCTGTTTTAGCTAATTATAGGCCAATCTCAAACCTTCCTTTTCTCTCAAAAATCCTTAAAGAGTAGTTGTAAAACAGCTAACTAAACATCTGCAGAGGAACGGTTTATTTGAAGAGTTTCAGTCAGCTTTCACCACAGTACAGAAACAGCATTAGTGAAGGTGTACAAATGATCTTCTCACAGCCTCTGACAGTGGACTCATCTCTGTGCTTGTCCTGTTGGACCTCAGTGCAACTTTTGATACTGTTGACCATAACATTTTATTACAGAGATTAGAGCATGCCATAGGTATTAAAGGTACTGCACTGCAGTGGTTCAAATCATATTTATCTAATAGACTCCTATTTGTTCATGTAAATGGGGAGTCTTCTTCACACACTAAGGTTAATTATGGAGTTCCACAGGGTTCTGTGCTAGGACCAATTTTATTTACACTATACATGCTTCCCTTAGGCAGTATTATTAGAAAGCATTGCATCACTTCCATTGTTATGCAGATGATACTCAGCTTTATCTATCCATGAAGCTAGATGACACACATCAATTAGTTAAATTGCAGGAATGTGTTAAAGACATAAAGGCCTGGATGACCTCTAATTTCCTGCTGCTAAATTCAGATCAAACTGGAGTTCTTGTACTCGGCCCCACAAATCATGGAAGCATGGTGTCTAACCAGATACTCACTCTGGATGGCATTACCTTGGCCTCCAGTAACACTGTGAGGAATCTTGGAGTCATTTTTGACCAGGATATGTCCTTCAATGCGCATATTAAACAAATATGTAGGACTGCTTTTTTTGCATCTGACGCAATATCTCTAAAATTAGAAACATCCTGTCTCAGAGTGATGCTGAAAAGTCTGATTCATGCATTTATTACTTCTAGGCTGGACTATTGTAATTCATTATTATCAGACTGTCCTAAAAGCTCCCTGAAAAGCCTTCAGCTGATCCAAAATGCTGCAGCTAGAGTACTGACAGGGACTAGAAAGAGAGAGCATATTTCTCCCATATTGCTCCCTCTTAAATCAGAATAGAATCTAAAATCTTCTTCTCACATACAAGGCCTTGAATAATCAGGCCCGTCTTATCTTAAAGACCTCATAGTACCGTATCACCCCAATAGAGCCCTTCGTTCAGACTGCTGGCTTACTTGTGGTTCCTAGGATACTTAAGAGTAGAATGGGAGGCAGAGCCTTCAGCTTTCAGGCCCCTCATCTGTGGAACCATCTCCCAGTTTGGATTCGGGAGACAGACACCCTCTCTATTTTTAAGATTAGGCTTAAAACTTTCCTTTTTGATCAAGCCTATAGTTAGGGCTGGATCAGGTGACCCTGAACCCTCCTTAGTTATCTGCAATAGGCCTAGGCTGCTGGGGGTTCCCATGATGCACTGAGTGTTTCTTTTTCATTCACCATTTTCCACTCTATGTGTTTATACAACACTCTGCATTTATTCATTAGTAATTATTAATAATTATTTCCACAGTCTGTCTTTTGTCCTGTCTCCTTCGCCTCATCCCCAACCAGTCACAGCAGATGGCTGCCCCTCCCTGAGCCTGGTTCTGCCAGAGGTTTCTTCCTGTTAAAAGGGAGTTTTTCCTTCCCACTCTCACCAAGTGCTTGCTCTCAAGCCAGCCAACACAAAGAAAGCCTGGCAGCTTTTGCTCCATTAGTGTTTGGCACTTAAACTACTTGAGAAGGATTAGGAAAAGTTTGTGTTACACTATGCACTTAAACAAGATTAACTCTACACACTAGACAGCAGTGTTAAAAATGTAACTCTATCTCCAAACCACCATCAGCTTTGGCGAAAAAGCACAATCTAGTGAGCTGCAAATGATCGCTGTGGTCATTTGATCATTATTAAAACTTGCTCTACAAAGTGACAAATAGTTTTCATTAACAAAAAGTGATCATTCATAGGAATATAGCTGTGATTTCTCTTATTGGCTTTGATACAATATGTAATATATATACAATTTACAGGACACACTTATTTAATTATAACATTCGTAATAATTACTGATATCATTGTTTATTATTACTATTACTATTCATTAATAGATATTGTTTAAGGTGACAACAACTTGCTTAAGTTTAATTAGCTATCAAGTCATAATTTACTACTCTTTTTTGTTTGTTTGTTTTGATTTTTTGAGTGACTGATTTGTGAGAAAAATTGAAAACACTGAATTATTTATTTGAAATATTTCTCTTTGGCTTCCAATTTTTCAGGATGTCATTCACAGCAGCCTGGTAAGTAACAACAACAGTTAATCAAGGTCAATTTTCAGGTTTGGTTTTAAACTTTTTTCCTCCTGTCAGCTGTACAGTAATTAGAAAAAAATGCTCTTTTAAGTTTCAGTTAAAAAATCATTTTCAGTCACAATCTGATTTGATACATCTTAAAACATTTACAGTCACCTGTGAGTGGTTTTAATGTTGTGGCTCACTGTTTAACTGTCATCTGTTTTCTTCTGGCAGAATGTGGCAGAGCTGTGAAAAACAGCAGAATCATGGGAGGTCAAGATGCAACCCCAGGAAGTTGGCCCTGGCAGGCAACTTTGTACATTAATGACAGTTTGTGTGGAGGGTCTCTGATCACCGACCAGTGGGTGCTGACAGCTGCTCACTGCATTTCAATGTGAGTCATCACTGGAACCCTTCTACTGACAGCAGTGTTGCAGTATGGTGGCGTAGTGGTTAGCACTGTTGCCTCTCAATAAGAAGGTTCTAAGTTTGAACCTCTTGGAGTGGCGTTTGCATGTTCTCCTTGTGGGTTTCTGTTTCACAGACAATAATTTTTTAGGGTAACTAATGATTCTAAATTGTCTGTGGATGCCAGAGTGTGTGGTTGTCTGTCACTCTTGGTGTTAGCTCTGTGATACACTAGTGACCCATCCAGGAAGTAAGAAAATGGACTGATAGATAATTTTGCACTTTATCTATTACTGCTCATTTTAACCAGCTGTGTTTTCTCTTTCTTTCTGAAAGTAGTGACAGGAAAGGCTCTGTCCAAAGATAATAACAAAAACTTTGCCTATCTGTAATGCTCAGTATTTAACCACAACTCACACACTATTGAAAGAATATTGACCGTTGATAATGATCAGCATAAAATGATGTAAAATAACCTTTGTTTGTTTTGTTTTTCAAGTTATGATCGCACTGGCACAGTTGTGTTTGTGGGCCGCCATAATCTGTTTGGTTTAAACCCAAATCAAGTGATTCGGACACTGCAAAATATCATCTGCCACCCTAACTACAACAGCTTGACATATGAGAATGACATCTGTCTTCTGCAGCTGTCGGCTCCTGTGAATTTCACAGACTACATTCAGCCGATATGCTTAGCCTCAGAAAACAGCACTTTCAACAGTGGGATCAGCAGCTGGCTCACTGGTTTTGGCCTTACAAGTAAGTTACAAAAGATTTATTTTGTTTTATGAGAATGATGCTTGATTCCAAAAGAATCTCTTACTTTTGAAATTTCTCCAACTAGGTGGTAGTTCCTTCCCCACCATCCTGCAGGAGGCGAATGTGCCAATAGTGGGAAACAGTGACTGCCAGCTCTATTATCAGAACATCACTGCGATTACGGATAACATGATCTGTGCTGGGCTGAATGCTGGAGGGAAGAATTTATGTCAGGTGACCGCAACCTTTTGATGATTTGTAATGCAATGCCTTATTGATTGCTATGAGGATTATGTATTGCATTCAGTGACACTATTGTATTTCTGTAAATATACTAAAAATTACTGTTATTTTAGTCTGCAAACTCTCATGGTTTGTCCAAACTTTCTTACTGATATTTGGGTTTCAGCACAGCTGAATGTATTTGTTCCATAAATATCTTCCAAAACCTGTGAGAATTTCTACCAGCCGTCCATAAAATGATTGAGCCCCTTGGTGCAACAGGTCAACCTGATAAAGTGGCTTAAACTGTAATTATATCTAAGACTGTTGGGCAGTTCTGCTGCTATTCAATAAAGGGTTATTCTGAATGTGTCCAGGGTTTCCTGCCCAGTGTTTCTTGTTCTAGAGTTTCACTTTCATCTCTTTCTGCTTAGTTTGTTCGTAGTCCTGGCCATTTTGAGTTCAGCATTCTAGCTTATTTCTCTTCATGATCTTAACTCTCAGTCTTGGTTCTGTCTCCTTTGGTAATTTGTTAATCCCCTAAATTTGTTTTTCCGCCCTCCTGTGTTCTCTGTATCAAGTATGCGTTTCTATCCCGTGTTCAGTTACTTCCTGTTTTAATTTGTCAGTCTTTTTTCTCTTGTGCTTTGTATTTAGTTTTACATCCCTTGTCATGTCTTCTCTATTCAGCTGTGCTCCCACATGTCCCAGCTGTTTGCCCACATCACCTTGTGCACGTGTGCCTTTATTTTGTCTTAGTTCATGGTTGCATCCTCCCTCATTGGTTGTGTGTGTCTCTGCTCCGTGTTCCTGTGCTTTCAGTTTGATTTGCTTCGGCCATCCTCGCCACATGCTTTGTTTTGTTTTTCTTGCGTGTTACCAGCAATAAAGCTGAGTTTTTGAGTTTATTCCTGTCTCACATGTTCTGGGTTTGGGTCCAAATCCTGCCTGCCTCACAACCATATGTGACAGAATGTGATTTGTCTGCCTTTCATATTTTAGACTGGATTCAAACTTTATGTTTGGTCTTTATCAGACAGTTTTAGTTTTAACAGTTTTTGTGTGATTTTTTTCATGGAAAAATATTATGAATCACGAAGAGTTATGTCACAGTTTTAATTTGTAAAGCCACATGTGATTGATTAACTGACAACACAGAAACATCAAGAACCATTTTAAGCTCCGTGAGATGTTCGGCTCATCTGAGGACTGGGTCCACCTTTAAACGACACCCACCTGTCCCAACAACATTTATTCATATCTTTTCACAGGGAGACCTGGGGGGACCACTCATTTCCAAAAAAGGTTCAATCTGGGTCCAGAGTGGAGTTGCGACTTTTGGTGCCGTTGGCTGCGTCAATCCTGTGAGACCTGGAGTCTATGCTCGTGTGTCCCGGTACCAGACATGGATCACTGGCACCGTCACCGGGACACCACCAGGCTTTGTTAACTTCACCTCCATGAGCCCTGACAACGTCTTCATCACTCTCTCATCATCAGCAACCAATGCCCACACTACTGCCCCTGCTGCTGTCCCCACAACTGTCCCTCCTACTGTCCCTACTACTGCCCCTGCTACTGCCCCTACCACTGCCCCTACTACTGCCCCTGCTACTGCCCCTACTACTGCCCCTGCTACTGCCCCTGCTACTGCCCCTGCTACTGCCCCTACTACTGCCCCTACTACTGCCCCTGCTACTGCCCCTACCACTGCCCCTACTACTGTCCCTACTACTGCCCCTGCTACTGTCCCCACCACTGTCCCTAGCGCTGCTCCTACTACTGTCCCCACCCCTGCCCACAGTGGTGCAAACCTGATCCACTTCACTCACTTCCCCTCACTCTGTGTTCTTGTTGTGTTTCTCCATGTTCTTGTTGGAAGTGGTGGAATGTAACTCAACACATTTACTCAAGTCTTGTACTTCACTACACACTTTATAGGACAACTTGAGTTTCTAGTTGCTTTAAAAAATCATTAAGTAGATCTGTACAAACAAATAATAAAAATGATTAAATCATTGTGCTTTCTTACACATTGCATGACAGTAAATTTGAAAAAAACTACCAAATCAGGTTGCAGATTAGACATTTTGATAGTTTCATAAAACTCTTAATAAAGTAACTAATTTTGGACTATACCTGGGACAGACTGAGGATTGCGAAGGTGTCAGTAAGTTCTGCGACTGTCATTAATAAATCAGATCCTTTTGAAATTATTCCGGGAGGTGAAATGGTAAAAAAAAAAATTGTTCTCATATGTGAGCTTATTTCTGTGGTTTGGTCAAAATCCGATTCAAATGATTTGAAATCTTTCCAGTATCTTGTTCTGTGGTGGGATTTTAGGTTAGAATATGTTTAAAGCATATATAATAAACATAAAAGGGAAAATGTTTGTTTCCATGTATTCTTTCTACTTGCAAACAGCAGAACAAGCAGGAAACACTCACAGGCCATTAACTTATTAATTGAGATAAATGTGTCCTAGTGGCCAGCAGGGGGCGTCTGATTACAAAAAGAAGACAGATTGTCTAGACTCTAGAGGACGGTGGTGGAATGACACTGCTGCTGACCTGCTTGATGACCTTCAGTCAACATTTCCCTGAAGAGTTTATGGTCTAAATAGTTTCACTTCCTGCTGAATACAGCACCTCATCTTGCGAAATATGATCCTCCTTACAGTCAAAAAGGAGATTTCATACCAGAGACTGTATACCGAGTCTTTGGAGTTACTGTTGTGCCTTTATTAAGCAATCAAACAAAATAAATTTGCAATAAACAAAAAATACACATGGAAATAAAACTATACAGTACAGCTGTGCTGGAAAATGTTTTAGAGGAGGTAAAATAAATTTTAAAATGGAAAAGTTGCTGCTGCTGTTGAGCTTAAGCTTGTCTGTGTGACTTCTGCAAAAGATGCGAGACTGAATCCAAATATCACAGAGTAGCTTTGCAACATGCAGTTTATCAAAAAAAAAAAAAAAAGAGTGAGTCTTTAGAAAAGTTAAAAAATCGAGGCCTGTTTACGCATACCTTTAAAAACAACAATGTTTAAACTGGTGTGAGTACATTGCTTTTATCTAACAATAAGGAGCCTGGAGCAGTAATACGTGGTATTTTCAATTTGCAAACAGAATCTGCAGCTTCACATTTTAATTTGCAGCTTTGTTTTGCTTGCAATAAAGCATTTTTAATGTAGCATGGTTTTGCTCTCAGAACCATTTTTTGTTTACAAAATGATCCAGTTTAAATGATATAGACACGCAAGTGTCTCCACAGCAGACACTAATTAAAAACCTAAAGGAGAGCACGTCGTGCCAGTTTTAGTAGATGAAAACATTCGCATTGATTGTTTTTAGTTGTCATTAAAAGTACAGCTGCAGGGTCAAATTGTTTCTCTGTGCAAAAGTAAAAAGACTAAAAGAAAGCTCAGCAATTTTCTGCTCACACACACACAGACACACACTTCTTTAGAGAATTTCTTTTTGTAGCGTCACTTTCGTGCCACCTTCTCGCACAATAGTGCATAATTTAAAACAGACTACACCACGCTAGTGACGAGAGTGTGAACCTGCAGCTTCGATACGTGCTTCGAACCCTGGGCTTACAACTCCACAGAACCACTGCTAACAAGCTTGCTTCAGGGCGGGGGGGGGGGTAAAAATCACGTGACATATGACGTCCGAAGCGGCAACTGCTCCATTCCCGAAATGAATCACCTGACTGGTTCAGGTGTTTCGCTGACACTGCATCATCTCGTTACGAGTGAAGGAGCGAGACAGTCAGCCAGGTTCATACTCGCGCAGTTTTAGCGTTGTTACGGCCAACAGTTACTGCGGAGTTATGAATTAAAGACGACCTTTGCGGCAATCTCTCCCCCGTGTTTTCAGCGTGATGACGGACGCTGTCGTATCAAGATTAACGCAAAAGTTCATGGCCTTAAATTAAAAACCTGTGCACGTAAGTGCCTTTTTTCTTCTACTTTCCCCCCCCCATGTCCCTTGCGGGTCTCTGTGAAAAACAGCTGAACAAACAATGTACTTCATTGACCACCCCCCTAATTACACAGGCACACCCAGTTAATGCCATGTTTTCCCAGCACTCTGCTCAGTAACACAACACACACAAGCGTCCATCTTTATTTGTAAATAGAACCCGACCTCATAACGTGTGTGCCTCAAACAATGCAAAGATGCTTCAGATTATGGAGGTGAGTGCGTGTGTAATTAAAAGCATCGCACTGTCCCAGGAGAGGGCGCTATACTTGAAGCTTCGAGTAATGAACCCACTTCCGAAACGACTGGTTCAGTAGTGTCAGTGAATGCGTGAGAGAAGAAAAAGTAATCAAATGGTTTAAACAAAAGCGCAAGCGGTGACTGACAGCTCCAGCCTTTTGCAGCCAGAGGGGGGCTTAGTTTAACAGCCCGCAGGTGAGCGATTTGGCATGCAGCTCAGGTGTGCAATCAGCAGGGCGGAGACTTCCAGCAAGCTCCACCTGTGAAACTAAAAAAAAACCCCCACACATATCTCCGCACGGACACGCTCACACATAAATACGGGAGGGAGAGGCCGAGTGGACAATGACAGCCCGAATAAATCCACAAGAGAAAAACACGTGAAAGTGGTTTCTGAACTCTGAATTCTGCATTTTGATTTTGTTGGTGCCAAGGGTGAGATCAAGGATATCTTTATTATCCCTAAGGGGGAATTTGTGGTGATGAGCCTTTTTACAAAGTGGGCTTCAAAAGTCAGCCTGTTGTCGAGGATTGTTCCCAGGTGTTACTGTTTCACTACCTGCCATAATCATTGGTGTAAAATAACGAGCAGAGCCCCGAGGAGACCCAGTAGAGGAAAAGAGGATGTCGGTGTCCCGTCCAGCCCGTGCGGCCATGACAAAAAGGGGAGACGCACACCAATGCCAAATAAAAGACTGTTCATTTTAAGGTAGAGGAACAAAGGCACAACTCAAACTAACCATGACGTATGCAGTCAGTACAGTCAGTAGTGTCCGTGAATGTGTGAGAGAAGAAAAAGTATATCAAATGTTTTCAAGTGCAAAAAAAAAACCAAAACCAAAACCCAAGGAAGTGTCTCAGGGAGGAGGCCCGACCTCATTCAGAGACTGAGTGACCTTGCTTTTGGGGGCAATGCCAATGAGAGAGGCTTTTCAAAGCTGAGGGACCCTGTGGGTGAGGAGAGACGTGTTAAAAAGAAAACTCAAGATGCCAGCCAGCTGCAGGGCATCGTTTTTAAGAATACGGCCTCCTGTGCACTCAGGACCTGAGCTTTTCCTCCCCTTAGTCTTCCAAAAGAGATTAAAAACAGCTCCACTATCAATGTGCACCGTCACGCCTGAGGGCACATTTTTTAAAACCAGAAAGCTCCTCAGTAAAATCATAAATATTAAAACGAGTGTAAAGACAATTAAAATCATTGGACAACTTAAAGGCAGGCAAGGAATTGAAAGCAATCAAAGTCGGCATCTCCATCATAGACTTAACCCCGTCCGAAGCTGGCCGAGAATCATTGTTTCCTTTTGGATTTTTTTTTAAAAACTTTATAATTTTTGAAAGCTCAGCAGTAACGGCTCATTTCCTGCATCCTAACTTCTGCATTTGGGTCAGCGACCTGCCCGCTACACAGCAAACTCTGACAAACGTGTGGCTGGTTAAGTGAAAACACAAAACCCATCAGTGATCGCTTCATGCAGTCAGTAGAGAGGAAGCTCTTTGAGACATTCAGCCCATCGTAGAGCTTCAAAACTGTAAAAACCCGACAAACTAAAAGAAATTGTGAAGTGTACATAAAAATATGCATTAGCGATATATGAATGACAGATTTTGCCTGTTCTATTCTGAAGTGCTTAGAGCCACAGTTGTGGATGGGAGGATGGAGTGCTAAGAAGCCTCTTGTTTAATGTCTTTGTGCTAATCAGAGCTTCGTCATGCACCCACCGGTTAAACAAATTCTGACCAATCACAACAGGCCGTTTCACGGGGACCAGCACCTGTTAAATGTGAGCAAACGCGTCACAGCGCAGAGGCTGCTCAGCAGAGGATGAAGAAGCTTTCCTCACCTTTCTCCACATTGTAGATAAGGTTGGGTTCAAATCCTCCACCTGGCCCGAGGGGGCTTTCTGTGTGGAGTTTGCATGTTCTCCCCATGTGTGCGTGGGTTTTCTCCGGGTACTCCCACAGTCCAAAGACATGCAGTTAGTGGGGTTAGGTTAACTGGCCACTGTTGGCTGTAGGTGTGAATGTGAGTGTGAATGGTTGTCTGTCTCTCTGTGTTATAGCCTTGCGACAGGCTGCCGACCCGCACCCTGCCTCTCGACCTATGGCAGCTGGGATAGGCCCCCCCCCCCACGACCCTGAAAAGGACAAGCAGAAGAAAATGAACAGATGGTTTATGAGATATTAACGCCAAATTTGTTGTGGGAATTGTTAACCAGCGGGTCCTCTGTAACTAATGGATGTTTGTTTTTTCCATGCATTTTTCTTTAGGCTTTCACACAGTTTTTATGGTAGTGTAACCTTAGTTATGGCACATATTTATTTTTGGTCACATTTAATTTGTGTGGTTTAGGATATAAATTTGTGTTGCATATTAAGTTTTGAAATATTCATGATTTCACCTAATTGAGTTTATTATATAATTAATTATCATGTGCCTCATCTTATAATTTTATGTGTAAAATTTAAGTTAGTTATTATTGAACCTTGTAACAAATAATTTTAGTTCCTACCTTGTACTGTTTATGGTGGGACTGTTTTTGGTGCGACACGGGTCCTTTTTGTTCCTCGTGTGTGGTGTACGTCGGAGTGACGACGGAGTAAAGTTGAGTTCACACTGTCCTGCCGAGTTGGCGTCGATTATTAGAAGATTATATATATGTATAGTTTAGGATTAATTGTAACCCGCCATACACCCACCGCCTGAGAAGGAGAGAGACCGGAGAACAGGGTTACAGTAGGAATACTCTGACAGTTTCTGGCTGCACAGAATGCGAGTAAGGGGCTAGAGTGAGGATTACTTACACAGCAAATACATTTTCTACTGAGAGCAGAAAAGCCAAGAGAGAACAGACAGAACTTAAAACTTTCTGAAAATTTCAGCTCGATTTCCTCTCTGAAAGCCGTTTCTACTGAGATAATTCAGTGAATTTGCAGTGCAGTGTCTGCTCATATGACTCACCCTTCAGTCTCTTTCTTTCTCATCTATATGACAGAAATCATTCCAGTAAGATGGCAATTGTTTAATTACACTTTGAATTTCAGTGTCTAAGTGAATGGATAGCTTTCATAAGCCACAGCAATAATAATAACCATAGGCTGGGGATTGTTCTCAATTAATACACACTGCTTGTAATAAATAGAAAGTAGTAACTCCTGTAATTACAAGGCCCAGCCCTGTCAATAACTCCGGCCTGTTCTCGTTGCACCCCTGCAGACCTGGACTGTACACTCGTGTGTCCCAGTCCCAGAAATATCGGTGACACCATCACCAGTAAGCAGCCAGTTTTTGTTACCCTTTGTTACCTGCCCAGGCGCTGAAACTTCACCTGTATCACTACTGCTCCCCTTTATATGTGGCAACATTTTTGTGGTGGTGGAAACATGATCCACTTCACTCAATCCACCTTTCTTTGTGTTCTCGTTGTGTCGCTCCATGTGTTTGTTCGATACTTTGCCTTCATGAGACTTTACAACTCTGAGGTGAAAGTTTACGTCACTGCCCGAGTTTCTGTTAATTTGAATCTCTCTCTCTCCCCGATGCAGAAGACACAAACCCACTGAATCATCAATGGGGTTTCCCTCGTCGATTATCCATTACTGTACCAGCAGGTGGCGCCAAAGTGAAGCTACAAAAGCAAACCTTACGTGCGTGAGAGCAGAAAATGATTGAGCATGCTTAGTCTTTTTATTTTTTGTATTGCAAAATGGAAATGTTTATTTTTTTATGTTTATTTTGTTTTACCTAATAAATGTGACTCAGATGATGTGATCTCCTCTAGGTTATTAATAAGTGGCTTGCATGGAATTATTTTTGTGTCTGTCGCTTAATTATCATTTAATCGAACCCAATCAAAACAATAGATCTGAGAGGAAAACTATAGAAAATGCTCTAAAAACACGTTTTGTTTTATTTAAGCACCTTGAGGCAACTGTTTGTTGTGATTTGTTGCTATATAATTAAAATTGAATTGAATTGTAAGTGAAAACAAGCTGTGAATTAAATTTGAAGCTTAAAAAAAAAGTTTGCAAACTGAAAATAACACTTCAGCAGTTCCGGGCCCTTCGCTGTCTGCAGGCACCAGTTTAAACCCAATATTCTTCTTATTCAACAAACTATGGATGATGCCAAGCTGCCACTCGTGGATCCTCTCTTAGGTTTTTTTTGCAGAGGTCACACCCACAGGACATAAAATCAGACAAAACAGTTTCAACATGTTCATCACACACTCACTTTACCTGCAGCAAACATTTTTGAGCTCCTCGGAAGAATCTCTTGGGTACTGTCTCTGAGTTGGTTTACATTAAAGTTTAGCTTTCATATTTAGACCACTCCCAGACTTTGACTACATTTTCAGGCTCCAATTGCAGTTGTTTTGTTTTTTTGTGTATATTTTATTGTTTGCTGTGATAAACAATGTTCAGAGCAACGAAGCGCTGAACAGACGACGTCCTCTTTCTGTTCCAGCCTGAAACGTGAAACCCAGCAGAATAAAAATAAAGAAAAGAAAAACGTGCTGTAAACGGTCTCCTCATCTTGCACTTTAAAAAAAAAAAAAAAACTCAATCTCACATGAAAGCGGCACTCACCCACTAAACCAAATATTCCAGCTCAGAGTTTCTTAGAATAAAACTGGGTTGAGAGGAATCTGACCAAAACAAAGTCCTCGTGGTCTGGATGAAAAGTGAGATGTCTGGGCTTGCCCACATCTGTCTCCTTTGTTTCTCTGTCTCTTCTCCTCCACTTGTTCTTTCTCTCGAAACACACAAAGATAGAGACTCATTCGCACACGTTCAGCTACACACGCTGCAATGCTGCGGCATTCCACGACGGTGATTATCTGCAACCCCAATCATTTCTGTCTGCGGGGAGAGTGTGGGAAAACTTCAGGCTGCGAGGAGCAGGCAGCGCATGGCTGCGAGATCAGGCCTGAGCACTTTTAAAGCAAGATAATCAGCTCTGTTATTTGTGACCTGAAATACAGAAACTCTGCTGAACGCAGTTTAAAATTAGGAAAGGAAGCCGCTTCCTGCCAGCTTCCAACACAACCTCTCTGCAGTTTGTGTAAAAGTTGTGTTTTTGATGGGAGGGTGGAAAAAATCTACAGATTTATGCTCAGATGCATGAAATTAATACTTCCAGAGACTGAAGCTGGAACTTGAATGTAGTTAGTTAGAATTTATACATATATACAAACTTTTTTTTTGCCTTCTTTGGCAGCTTCATCACTTGGCGTGTTATCCATTCGATATTTTCATCTGGCGATAATGTGAAAGAGAAAACATTAAAGATGATAAATTGTTGCAAGAGAGCTTAAATCAACTCAAAAAATGTGTTTCTACAGCTGATTAGCACTGAACCTAAGTCAGCCAACACGCAGTGTGCTGTGCTTGCGTAACAGTTTTGATTGCCGATGTTTTCTTGTTTGATTGTGTCTAAATATGGGTGTTATATAAGCAGACTGGTAAGAGTTTAGAAATTTGCGGGACGTGATGCTAAATGTTGTCGCTGGCCTGCAAGCCAGCGCAATTAGGCGCTCCTGCAGGTCTGCAGAGCTTCAGGGTGGAGGGCGGACAGTCTTTGTTTTGATAGGTACAGACGTCTGTCGGCAGAGTGGAAACCTTTTAATAACGAGACTAACTCAGATGTTACATCTTCAAAACATGACGCTGAGCAGGAATGTCTGTATTTGCAGTACAATGGAGAACTTTTAAGGGTGCGTTTAAACTCCACTCAGGGATTCCTTTCATAACTTAGAGTGACTGATGACTGAAAATCGTTCCCTGCAGCTTCAGATAGGAGAGCTGTCTGCATGCATTGTTAATCCGCAACTTTCTCCTTCTTTTTTAAGCTCAGCCTCAACAGGGACCATATTTAAGAGTATAATGTGCATCTTTTCTACACTAAAATGTATAAAAACTACACTTGTTTATTAAACTATCCAAAATGCATCCAAAAAAGTCCAAACCACATAAATCCGTCATTTTATTCTACGCAATGGTCCACTTCATTGTGGTCACTGGTCATAGGTAGCAGCAGTCATACCACACACTGGCAGGTGAAGTCCCATTTTGAAACCTCAAGGTGTGAAGCGCGAGTTTGAAACTCTGTGTTCATTGGCTAACAACTTGTGACAGACAAGTGGTAACCTTTCTGACTCTAATCACGACCTTAAGCTACAAAATGAAGTTCACATTTTATTCAGTGTGACCTGAAAGTAGTGATTAAACCAGTAATGTCACAGGGCCATTTTCCCATAAACTTTCATAGGACTGGAAGTCTTTTTTTTGGTTGCCCCCTGCTGGCCATTAAAAGAACACAGGTTTGAGGCACTTCTGCCTTGGTTTCACTTTTCAGAGAGAAGTTACTTCCATCTGAACCGAGTAGAGTTGGAACAGAAGGACAGTAGAAACACCTCAAATAACTTAAGTGCACAACAAGTCGGATCTGTCATTTTTGCTCTGCTCGTGTGTATTAGCGTCCTCTTTGATCATGGGAAATTTGAAGTAGGTGAGTAGCTCTTGCAGCTAGCTGCGTTCTTCTTTGACGCATGAGCTGAGTGATCCACCACTAAGAGTCGTTAGTTCTTGGGGTTAGGTTAATTGGTTAGGTTAGGTTAATTGGTGATTCTAAACAGGACATAGGTGTGAAGGTGAGTGTGAATGTCTGTCTTAGAGCTGGCTACCTGTCCAGGGTGTACCCGGCCTCTTGCTCATGACAACTGGGATAGGTTCCGGCCCCACCTCGACCCTGTAAATAATAATTTAATATTTAGAGTCATTTGCAATTACTCTGCATTGTTTTACAAATTATCTGCTTTTTACTGTTGCTCAATAAATTTACACACCACACAGTAGAAGGAGAGGCTCCTGCAAAGCTCGCTCGGAGACTGAAAAGAGCTAGAGGAGTGACAGAAAACGTAGTAAAGTTTGGACAGATTTTAATGTCATTCTGAGTATTTGATAAACAAAAGTGTATTTATACACAGATGAAATTAAACCTCAGTTTTAAAAAGCATTTAAAGTATTTTTAATTGGTTGGCCAACATTTATATGCAGGAAGCATATAAATCTGTAGTAATCTCACTATCATAGTCCATAACAAGTAATAGGTTTAAGCCTTTGGAGTAATTTTAATTAATATGTCTGCAATCTGCTTTTAAGAATACTGCAGTATTACTTCAGTTATATTGGTGGTTTAGTCTTTGAAATGAGCTGATGGTTTTCGCAGCGAGCTCTCAAGTTTCACATGAAAGCGCAGGACACTCGTTCATTCTGCTGCTTACCGCCTGACGCTCTTAACAATACAGCGGTGGGCGCCCCTATAACCCCTCCTCCTTTGACACTTCCTATTGGACGAAACTTGCCAGAGCGCTCTCTTATTGGTTGATCTGTCTATCAATTACATCCAGCCGTTTGGATAGTAGGCGGGGCCGCCTTCCTCGCTTGGGGAAAGTTTTCCCAAAGTTTGTTGCTGCGTCAATTTTATGAATGACACAGGAAATACATTATGTGTATGTCAAAATAAAATACAATTTCTGGAGAACTCTTTGTATTATAAGGTAAGTAGGTGAGATGACATTATCAGGAGATACTTAGTAAAAGTTATTGCATAAATTTATAATGATATAAAATATGTATAATAGTCATTTTTCGGTAATATTAATACCCGAACCAGAAGTGGAAACCGAAACGTTGCTGTAACTGTTGCTAACTTGACTCCGTGTTAAAACTTTGTGTCCTCCCCCTCTTCCACTCACTCCCTCCGTCCTTTTTGCCCATCCATCCATCCATCCATCCATTCGTTGTTGACGTTAGACCGGTGATGGAGAAGCAGAGGCACCGCCACCGGTGCCGCTAAGCATAGTAACGACAGAGAAAGACGGAAGAAAAAAAGAGCGGGATAACGGATAGACGGAGCGGAGGGAGAGGATGGAAACCGTGGAGCAACTCGTCTCCTTCCACCACATTCAGGTCCAGTTGAGCGGGGGCGCGCCTTGGGGGTTCACGCTGAAAGGGAGGGCTAGAGCACGGCGAGCCGCTCATCATCACCAAAGTGAGTCACCATAACGACTGACAGCATTTATAAATGTGTGTGAGAAGCTCCCTTTGGACTCACTAAAGCGTCTAAAGTTGCTCGTGCTGCACTGTGTTAGATGCACGCTGTGCTTTGTGAAGTTTCCTGCACAGAGTTAAGAGTTTCGGCTTGTTATTTGCATGCCATCACACTCACAGTAAATATAGGAATTGCATTTCATAAGGATGTGGTTGCTGCAACAGTCCTGCGCCAACAGAGCAACAGTTGTGGTGGTTTGAACTTTTCCAAGTCATGCAAAAAAAAAAAAAAAGTCTTGATAAACTGATTCTGCACAACTCCCTGTAAAGTCCTCCTCGGCTTCTGCAGAGAATTAAAACAGTTCTTCTCCAAAGCTAAAGCAGATATCCGGTGCTGGTTGATGTTTGTCAGCTGTCACTGTCTTTGAATTAAATAGCCCCCCCACACACACACACCCTCCAGCCTTCCTCCACCCTCCCACATAATGTAATGCAGTGGCTGAGGCTCTTCAAACCTGGAGGTCAAAAGGTCCTTGCATGGGGTGCGAAAAGGGGGTTTCCAAGGGGATCCACGACGAAAGGAGACTCTGTTCATCTTCCTGTTACTTCATTTAATGCGAGGTAAAGACGCCCGAGTGTTGACGGACGGCTAAAACCACTTCAGATGGCTCAGCTTGGACCAGAATTGACCCAGTGGGGGTGACTGTGGGATGTGGGAATCCTTGGAAATGAAAAGCTGCGATTCTCCGAGCTCTTTGCTTGTTTGTCACATGGTTTCTAAGATATTTTTGCATGAGCTTGAGTTAGTGCAGAGGCATCAAAAAGTACTCAGTTAGGTCTATGCACTGAAAACTTCTGGGATAGATTTTGGCTAGGGATGGGTGATTATAACCTCAAAATTATATCACATACTTTAAGGAAATTTTGCAGTAATGGTGTTTATGACGTTGTAGAGGAATAAACTGAAGAGCGACTCATCAGTGATTGCAAGCAAACAAAATGAAGGACATTTTTCATCTTTCTTCTTCTTGCTGTCATTGATAGCACACTGTCTAATTCAAAGCATGAATCTATTTCCACAACATGCAACAATGGTGACGCATCAATCCATCATCTTCCGCTTATCCAAAGTAAGATTGTGTCTGCAGCAGGCTGAACAGGGTATGCCAAACGTCCTTCTACCCAGCTGCACTTTCCAGCTCCTCCCGGTGGTTCCAGGTATTCCCAGACCAGATGAGATATACAATCTTTCCTGTGGGTTTTGGGTGTACCCTGGGGTCTCCTCCCAATTGGGCGTGGCCAGGAGAAAAAAAAAAAAAAACCTCCGAAGGGAGGCGTCCAGGAGACATCCTAACTAGGTGCCCGTACCATCTCAACTACCTCCTCTGGACCTGCAGGAGCCAGTGGCTCTTCTCCGGATGTCTCTGGGGCTGAGCCCAGCCGCCCTAAGGAGAAAACTAACTTGGGACTCTTGTATTCGCGACCTTACTCTTTTGGTCATTACCCAGATTTCATGACTGCAGGTGAGGGTTGGAATGTAGATGGGCTGGTAAATCAAAAGTTTTGCCTTTCAGCGCAGCTCTTTTTTTCATCACGGCAGTCCGTGCGCCACCTTCCCAGCACCCGTGCATTGAAAACTACTCAGCTAAGTTCAGACAATAAAAAACATTCGGTATGGTTTGGGCAGTGAGTCGTTTTCGGTTGATCAATAAAAACTAGTTGGTTAGGCTTGCACACTAAAAGCTGGTTGGTTAGGTTTAGAATAATTAGCATTGTTTGGGTTAAAACAGAGTGGTTGCTACTTTCTTCAAAGCTTCCTTTACTTTCTGTAGGGATGTTTGCCCTCTGAAAACTGGACGTGCTACAGAATCTATTAAAATACATTAGTTTCAGAGGTTTTCTTTCAAGCAGAAACGTGTAATAAATGAGACCAGGGTGCATCTTTGCCCGGAAGCGCCATCTTTCTAAATGAGCCGTTCAGCAAGGTACAGACACCAGATTTAGTTTCAGGATTTCAGATGGCGACGTGACCTCATGCTGCGAGATCAAGTCGCGGGGGCCGACATTTCCTCCCAGCCTCTCTTCTCACAGTTTGATGCCGCGGGTGGTGAGCTGGTGGAAATAAGGAGGGTGTCTTTGAATTACTGCAAGTAATTATTGCTGTGTGTTCTGCTGGGGGTGGTCTGTGCATAAGTAGTACATGCAACCTCTGCTCTCAGCACCCCCCCCTTTTTTTTTCTGCTGTCTCTTTCCCACTCTGTTGAGAAGTCACAGCAGCAGTGGTGTTGGTGTAAATGTTGGCCGGTGTGCGCCTAGATTGACCACAGCGGGGAATGGAAAAGCCTGGCTCAGTCATCTGGAAACACAGTAACACAGCCCCTGGGAAAATGTGACTGGGACCGCTAAAGGAGATAGAAATCAAAAGTGGGCTCTGTGGCTGTTTTGTGTCCGGTGGCAAGCTGAAACTTACACACACAGACACACAATCAAGGCAGCTTGGAAGGTGAATGCCGGACAGGGAAGTGTGGTGCTGAAAAGTGTTTGAGGTGTTTAATGATTAAGTGTTAAGTCCTTGAAGGAAAGAAGAGAAGGACAGACAGAGAGAAGGTAAAGTTGAGGTGTGTGAAAGGCATGAGTGTGTAATGTGTTTTAGGGTCAGGCAGGGCCTGCACACACAGGTTTACTGTGTCTGTGTGGACCGCAGCTTTAGAGGGACAAGCACTGTGTGTGTGTGTGTGTGTGTGTGTGTGTGCCCGTGCTCGCTCATATGTGCATGGCTTTCTTTATCTTCTCCTACTTACTGTATACAGATTTGTCTGTTTTACAAAATAATCTCAAGTCAAGGTCCCATTCTAGCTTTTTGCGTGTAGTAGCAGCCTGTATTGAGATTGTGTCTCAGTAACAAGCGGCAGCCTCCCAGGCTGAAAAATGAAGCCTGTGCCAAAATCTGCAGTTCCTCTAGTGGCCACTTGAGGCTTCCAAAGGTGATTCACTCCTCATAGGCTCCAGTGTTAAAATGCCCAACTTTACAGCAGAAAGAAACACATTTACAGCCTGATGCGAAGGGCAGTTTTGATCTTTATTGCTAATTTCTCCCTTTGTAATAACTATAAAAGGGTGCTTTATTTTTTAACTCATTCACTTTTGTTAAGGCTTAAAGTTAGGAGTCTGGCTGCTTTGATTGATCTGCTAGGACTCACCTCTGTTAATTGGAGTAACTGAATTGGACCTCTCTCTTGTGTTTGGATTATTTTAATGGAATTATATGACCGATAGTACGGTATATACTGTGTTGTACAAAATGTTTTGGTGAATGAAACTTCCCCTGTTCAGGGATTGGCACTCCACCATTTCATCTAAATGTGGTCACTTCTGGCTGCAAAAAGCCAACATTGTGCCAGCCAAAACACGGATGTTAAGGCTCCAAAATGCAAGTCTAAAAGCAGTGGGGTTTTTTTTTTCTATGCCATCTCTTTGCCCGTTACTGGCCAAGGTTTGCTGTTGTGGTGGTTCTTGATATCTTTCCCCTCCTTCTCCAGAGAGGATTTTACCCCATGGCCAGATGTTCTCCAACTCCACCGTCTTGGACTGCAATTTGGAGCAGCTCTGATGATCTGCTGTAAACTTTAGAACCTGCAGCAGGTGGAGAGCTGGCTCTCGTACTACACAGAGTTGGCTGCTTGCTGCAGTTCATGATGGAGCAGTTGGAGTTTATCTGTAGCATCACAGGCTTTTGCAGCCAGCTGCAGTCCAGGATGGTGCAGTTAGAGCTTGGGTTGAGGAATTTGCTGGAGAGGCAGCTGATTGTTGCTTTGTTGTATGTTGTCACAAAGTAAAGTGTGAGTGCACTGTTGTTCACTCTGTTTGATTTTGCACTGCATGCTGCTATCCTCATTTTTCTCAGCTATCGCCTGATCCCAAGGCACCCCCAGGTGAGATGAGATGGGTAATCCCTCAGGCATGTACGGGGTCTCCCAGAATACCTCAGATTTATCTCCAACAAGGTTTAATGTGTATACAAGTGTCATTCAGCAGTGTGTCTTTGTGGGACAGACTGGTGCCCTTTCACACTGTCCATGTTTTGAAGTATGTGTGTGTGTGTTGCAGGAGGGGGAGGGTTGGCCTCACCAGTCTGGGACAGAAGAGGGATGTAAGCCATTTGGTCAACATTTCACCAGGAGCATAACTAATTACTACTCTCTGTGCATGTGTGTGTGTGTCTGTATATTTCCTACACACATTTCTCAGACTGAAATACTTTGCTCCCCTTTCAGCCAGTGATCAGCTGTGTGATGACACGGTGAGCTGAAGGTTTTGTTTAAAGTTGGCCCGTCACTCGTTGCCTTTGCTGCTCACTCAGCCATCCAATGAGTCAGTGTTTGAGCCTCTGACTAGTAGTTTTTCAGCCAGTCGGTCAGCCAAGGCGTAAACATGCTTTGGTGAAATCTAATTCGGTGCATCTAAGAAAAGCTGATAGCGAGTCTAAAGTACTCTGTTAACTTAATGCATTTAATTAGGGCTGTAAATTGAGAATGTATATTATTTAACATAATAAATTATGTTTTTAAGGGCCTAAAAATGCTTGAAAACTCATAAAAATATTCTCACACATTCAGAGTTGTGGAAATATGTGTGTTATGAGTCTTCAGCATAGGGAGGTATAAAAATGGCTCTGTAGCATCCCCTACAAACAAAAAAATTTCACTGAAGTTGCCCCAATCCTGTGTTTCACGGACATTTATAAAGTTTCGTGTAGACATGTAACATCCCAATATGTATAGAAAAGCCTCTTGGAGCCATGTCCTAAGCCCAGCAGAAAGTCCACCATTTTTAATCCAATATTTTGGCACAGGTTTTGCCATTTCCTGGTGTTGTACTTGAATCCAATCTTCCTAGAGACTAAATTCTATCAGCTTCATATTTGTTCAGTCTGAGCTGATCCCAACTGTACTAAACTGGGAACTTTTTGAGTTTTCATTGAAGGGGGGTGTACAAAGTTAGCTCATTCACTGTTAAATTTTAACTTGTTTTATCTCTCATTGTATGTTCTTATGCGGTAAGAGTCCCACCAGATTCCCTTCCTTATGGAAGCATAAAGGGGATTTGTGTCTCTCTGGCTGGAATTGAACCAGGAACCTTTCACTTGTACTGTGGAGCTTAATTAAATAGAAATGGTGAAATAAAATAAAATCTAAATAAATAATTTAATGCCATGTAAAATTTTTTAAATAAAATAAATAGCTGATCATACTGCAATAAGGAGTGAAAATAGGAACAAAATAAATAAAGGCATTGTGGTATGAAGTTGGAAAATTTCCTCTGTTTGTCCGTGTGGGAGGTAAGCTGAATCAGTATGCCAGAGAAAAAGAAAAACTTGAATGGTTAAAAACCTTTTCACCAGCTCATTATTTTAATCTTTCCACTCGACTTTTAAAATAAATACAAACCCAGTGAAGAGGTCTTAAATTAGCACCTGTTGGCTGCAGACATGATTTAACTTGGCACACTTTAACGCTGCACAGCAGAGTGAGTTTAGAAGGCCCACCAAGCCCGCCAAACACACTGATTATCCATTAAGGTGATGCATTCATGACAAGAAGAATCCCACATAAGACTTTTTTAAATAACTTTTTTTCATGTTGACAGATTATTGGTTTAATGCAACACTTTGTGTTTCAGGTATTTTAAAATGTTCTATTTCGCCTTTACAAACAGAAAGGCTTTGAGGATGAGAGCGAGCCATTTCAATAACGAGCAGGACGCTAAACGTTGGAGGAATTTACTGTCACGCAACATTGTTTCCTGAGAATCCCCCTTTCCAGTGAAATGCAATAATTAAAATCAAGTTAGGGTAGATTAGATTGAATTAAAAAAAAAAAAGCAGCAAAAGAAACAGGACCTTCACGCGTGAGTGGGAAAAACTCCCATTTATAGTCACACAGGTGTGTTTTAGGGTAATGTATCATTAAAAACCCTACCAGTTGTCAGACCCATATGTTATGTGACATTTCTTATGTCCTTTGTGGTCGTGGAAGACTAAGTGATGAGTTCCTTTCATTGTTGTGTTTGACAGAGCAGCTGCTGCGTTGCTGTCAGCTCGCTTTCATATGTGGTTTTATGATCTACTGCGAACTCTCTGCTGTGTCGGTCTCTGTGCCTCCCCAAATGTTTTTAGGCTGCGCTGTGGTCGTTGACCGTGAGACGACTATCCCATGGGACTGTTGGACATCTAAAAAAAAAAAATTGTCTTTAAATCTTAAAGAACTAAAAAATAAAAACAAACGTCTTTAAATTGGCTCTAAAGATGTTCCTTTGTTCATGGTTTGTGGGGAGGTTTTAAGTTATGGTGGGTAATTGAGTCTTTTCTGGATAGAGCATAGTAATTGGTTATGCTCAGAATTAAATGAAATGGCTAATGTTCTCAACTCTTCCGAGGTTTTTAGGTGACCGCCCTGCATTGGTTTGTTTTTCCCACCAAAGCTCTCGCAGACCAGACATGTTTGTCATCTAAAAGATATCAGACTTTATATATATATATATATACAGTATATGCAAGAATCCATCTGAGAGGAGTTGACCTTTTTTACCCAAATGTCTCCAAGTTTTGACCCTATATGAGGTGCGCCACTGTAGCTAGTTTAGGTATTTATGACAAATGCACATTTTTCTGTTTCTCACTGAATTACATTGCATTTGTGGCATTAGTGAGGCAGAGAGTCCATGTTGGTCTGATCCTGATTTGAAAAGCTGGATTGGATAGCATCTTTGGTTGATCCATTCACTTCAGTTGCAGGTTGTTTACTGCACTATCCATCAACAGCTGGAGAGCTACCTTCTGGCGGAAGCTGTTATTAAAGCGACCGCAGCTTGCAGGTTTTTCCACTGTATCTACACCAAAAGCTTTTCCTTGTATGTTTTTATGTTTCCAAGAAGTTATACTGAGTTTTACTTTATGAGGAGGATGTTGTGGTTCATTTGTGAAGCAAAAACTTAGCCAAAAAAGAAGCCAAAAATTCAGTGTTTACTGCTTATCAGATGTGAATATTTGCTGTTTCTCTTCTTCTTCTTCTTTTCTTTATTAGCTTTCTGTAATTCATAACTTAATGTGCTTAAGTTTTGGACAATTTTTCAGACAGAAAAAAAATCCATCTAAATAAGTCAGACCAGGCTCTTCTCATTCAGTTTGAATTCTCTCATAAGAAATGGACGCTTTCTTTTAGCAAGTTAAGTGAATAAAATTCCCTTCCAGTCCTCCAATATAACGTGGCCACTGAGGGTGTCATTCAGCCAGAGGTACACATGGTAGTACATTTAATCATTTTAAAATTTGGACCTGATTCAGATCATAGACTAAAGCCTGCTTTCAGCCACTTCCCTATTCACAAGGGGTCACCACAGTGGGTTGCTCCACATGTTTGATTGAGCAGATTTCTACGCTGGATCCCTTTCCTCACGCCAGCCTGTAAGGGATTTGTCGAAGCGAGCCAACACGACTGAAAAGCTCGGGCCGTGATGCTTTCTCTCTCTTGCCATTGTTACGCTCGGTGTAATGCTTGTTTGGAAGCTTTTGCTGCAACATAATTCGTTGTCACCAAGTCCATTAATATTCATTTCACTTCATCTGTCTCTAGTTAGTTCCACCCATGACGTATGTGTGAGGGGTAGAAACAGGAGGTGGTCTAAGACTGAGAGAAGGACAGGAGAATCTAGCATGAATGTAAATAACAGGAGTATGCAGCAGCCTAACGAGTCCCACACTGAGATGAAATGAGACGAGTGCAGATAAATCAGGTGAATAGCACGAATGACATTTTTTGAATTTTTCATTTATTTAGTTTTGTCCTGTTTGTTATTTATTAACTTAATCATAAATACCAATTTAGTAAATGTTCAAGTCAAGCCCGATGATTTCCAATCTTTTCCTCAGAGTGAGGAGCACAGCTTGATTTACCACTGGTATCGATCGGTGCTTGGGTTTGGCAACTATCAGACCAGAGCCGGCAAAAGTTGGATAGGCTTATTCTTTTTGGTAATCCATGAGCATGTATGCACATATGCAAGGTGCGTTTTTAAAATAAATTAATAAAAAAAAAACCTAGGAACAATAATCAGCTGCCCTTCCAGAAAGTTCCTCATCCCGTGGACGGACTGTCTTGACCTGCAGTCAGCTGACCTGCTTTGCAGCCTTGTGGAGCACAGCGTCGCTGCACCTGCTCACCACCTCTTGTGGCTAATTTTGGGCACTGCATTTTTGTCCTTTTCATAAGTATTTTCCTATGCAGAGTGAAGGATTGCAGCCTACATAGACGTGCTTGTATGCAGATCTCCCAAAAAAACAGCGTGTAGCTTGATGTGGATGATGCTGTGCATAGATTGAATGCTGATTGGCTGAAAAGTGGGCTGGAACAGGGAATGGAGCGGAGCAACAGCAGAGTTTACCATGAGTGAAGAAACGTGAAAAAAGAAAACGTAAAAGGAGATCAAAAATGGCACGAGAAGCACAGACCATGGCTTTATGTGACTTTTCATTGTCTTTTTACACCTGGTTACACTTCAACTCTTTGTATGTTGTAACTTATATGTTATAACTCTTCTCAGTGGCTGGCTGAAGGATGAGCACCAGCACAAGTTTGAGTAGCCCACAGACCAGTTGTTTGTTACGATGCCCTCTGGTAACAGCCATAGTCTGCAAAGATGTGTGTAGGCTCTGCCAATGCACATCCAGGTTTGAGACAGTAGAAGTGCCGGTTAGAGGAGTGACCCTCCAGCTCCCATCAGATCTCCAGAGGAGAAAAAAAGGACTGTGGAGTTGTAGCTTGTCTACTTGTGCCATGAGAGATTTTTGACAGATGGTTGAAATTGAGGACCTCCAGAGCAACAACCTGACCACCATTTCTTTAGGAAAACGCTAAACAATAAGGACTTGAGTGAACACAAGATGCACTTGGTCTCAAATACTGCTGTCACCATTGGGCAAATTCCCGTCATCTTCTTCGCTCCCGTTAGGGCTCACCACAGTGGATCATCTCCATCCCAACCTATCCTCTTCTGTCACACCAACACTCTGCATGTCGCCCTTCACTATATCCATGAATCTTCTCTGTGGCCTTCAGTCTTCAACATCCTTTGTCCAGTATAGCCACTATCCCTCCACTGCGCGTCCAAACTATCTCAGCCTCGCCTCTCTGACCCAACCATTCAACCTGAACTGAAAAGTTGTAGAAGTAGATTCATGGTAGTAAACATTCTTGATTGAATGGCTCCTATGAATGTCCAGCTGGGAGTCATTAATGACCACACTCAGTGACTTTAAGGTTAAGTATGCCAAAACAGAGAATAATTCATATTGTAAATTCAGACTGATCTGGTGTGCCTTCAGTTCCCAGCTGAGGAAAAGAGTTCAAATCTGTTCTGTTTAGGGGGCTCTATTCTTGCTTGTTTGCAGTCTGTTTTCTTTGTGGTCCACATGTTGCATAAAGCTGGGTCCATCACCATCTTCATTCTCCTCTCAGTCAGCCCACAAACAATCGGCCCATCTCCCAGGCTGTCCAACCACTGAAACCAACAGCGCTGTGCTGACCGACAGCAGGAGGTAACTTTGGTGCTGTTCTTTCCAATGGCTGAAGTTTGACCGAGCTGTTTTTAAGTTGGCCTCCCAGAGAGTGAAATTATGCTGAGCTTTGGACTCTTCACGAACCCAGCAAAGACCGTGATTTGAGTCCTGCTGTGGAGAAAATTTCATGGGTTTTTCTTTAATTTTATCTGATTACCCTACTGGTTGGTCCTGAACTCTTGCAAATTTCATGTGACCTATATGCAAAACCTCTTTGAAGCGTGTTTTCAATGTTAAAAGTCTCACGAATGTTTAAAATGCTTCTGGATGTCTTTTGAAGTTGATCAGGAATTAAAACAGGGTTTGGCATTAGCAAGTTGGTGTACTTAATCAAGTATTTTCACATCAATTGAGATCATAAGGAAATCCGCAAAGTCCTTCACTGATCCAGGATCCAGGTTCAGTGGATTTATCAGAGGATAAATTGTTAAAACTCCTTTAAATGATCAGTCCTCAGTGTTTACGGTGGTTAATCTAGTGCGGTGGAAGCAAAGCGGGCAATTGTACATTGTTGTAGAGTTTTGGCGCATTAGGGCCGTCTAATCTGAATCCAAACTGTAAATCAGTACATGTTGGTACAAAGGGGCGAGTCTCCAAAAGAGTTTGATGTTTTCGATTTGTGGCTGAAAGGGATTTTTCTTTTTCTTCTGCTGCCGGAAATCAGGCTGCGTTTCTTGTGGGGAGCATTCCAGCAGAATAAGTTTCAAAACGCCAGCAATCTGAGTCGCCCAGATGATAATTTTTTGTTTTGCTTGTGTTTGCTGATGACAGTAAGAGAAACTCAAGTATTTTACAAAGGAATGTTTTGACATTTGGTCGAAGGTATGCAGCCAACTGTCTTGGGTTCGTAAACAGCTGGTGTGTGTGTGTGTTTCCCCCTGCATTCCAGTATAGGTAGCCTCCAGTAGCAGTCTGCTCAGTGGGGGGTAGATAAGGATGCCATCAGATAGTGATGCTATTGTCCCTACTGTGTGTGTGCGTGTGTGTGTGTGTGTGTGTGTGTGTGCGCGCGCGCATGTTTCATGTCCGCTGCCCTGCTTTGCTGACTGTCCTACCTAACCAAAAACATATGTTTTGCAGTAACACAGCACACAGTAGAGCACATTGATGTGAGGGCAGCAGAACAAATGTGAGAGTATTCATGTTTCCAGCAAGTTATACTGAGTTTTACTTCATGACGAGGATTTTTTGGTTCATTTATGAAGCAAAAACAGCAAAAAATGCAAAAAATCCACTGCTTACTACTTATCAGATATGAAGATTTGCTGTTATTTATTTTTTTTACTTTATGCAATTTAAAACTTAATGTGCTTAGTTTTTGGACCATTTTTCAGACAAAACAAGCCATGCTAAATGACTCAAACTAGGTTCTTTTCACTATTTTGAAACTCTTATCCTCCAGTGGTGAAAATAATATACCACAATTAAGCAGTGAGAATGAACAATGAAGAACTAATATTGCTCATCTTGTCCAACCTATAATCTATCTATCTATCTATCTATCTGCCAGTAGTAGAAACATCATGAAACAGAGTTATCACACCAACTGTTTGTGAGATAAACCTTTGGCTGCGAGAACACGTAGCTGGTGAGTAGGTGATGTTGCAGACAGCTGTGCATGTGTGTGTGTTTGGGTGGGGCTGGAATGCATCTATCTCTGATCTGCAGCCTTTGGTGTTTTCTTTTAGGCTATGTCTGGAGGCACACGCACAATTTGCAGATATTTGAGGACCTGTGCTGACATAAGGGAGCCCTTATCATAAGCATCACAACTAAATATCCAGTAGTAACCTACACTTGAATCATAAACCTCCAATCATCAACAAGATCCCAAGTTAAGGACCTTCCATATGCAAATGAGGCTAGTCCTTACAAACATAGACAAAGAAAACTTGCCCTCAAGCACCCAGAATTGTTATTATTGCAGTCCGTGTGTGTGTGTGTGTGTGTGTGTGTGTGTGTGTTAATGGGGAAGAAGTCTTAACCCGAGGCTGCTGCAGTTGTTATTGTTTTTGTCAGACATTCCCCCTTTTACCCTCTCACCCGGGGGGCAGCACACACATATTCACACACACACACATACCTCAGCCATGTTTTGTTAACTGAGATTACACAACTTGCATCTTGATGTGATGGAAAACCGTTTTTAGCACCCCTGTTAGGTTTTGTGCTGCATTTGTATCTACAGCAGTTACTTGAAGATTAATCTGCTTCATTTTTGCAGTAAATTTGTCATCTTGGAAGATTTTAGAATTTCACGTCTTTTTGACCAAGAAAATGATGGTAGGTTTTATAACAGCGGTGTAAAAGCCTTTTAAATCGTCATCCTCACATTTGAAAGCTCCTAACCTTTATGTTCACCTTTATAGAGTGTCAGTAAACATTGACATTTTTACTGCTGTCACCTTAAACACATCATGTCTGCAACCACGAGGAACTCACAGTAGTACTCACTCCACCCCTGTCAGGGTCCCGAGAGCTCAGCACTCTGCAGCTTGGTAAAACACATGCAAATAGATGAAGCACTAGCAAATTAGGCTCTTCTCATGTTTCAGAGTGCCCTCAGGGTGACCGCAGTCTTTATTTCTTATTTACAACAGCCTCTTTTTAATGACTTTGTTCTTGTGTTGTATGCTCTGACAAATAAAAAGAAATCTTAAAAAAAAAAAAGTCTGCATTATGGTCAGAGTTCAGTTATCCAATCATAATGCAACACCCTGAGTTTAGCTGTGCTGAGATTGAGATTGAAGTGTCAGCAAACAGAAACAAGTCACGTTCTTGGAGCATGCAAATGCATTTCCTTGGCGTCTGGATCCCACACAGGAAGAGACAGCAGTTCTGGTGGTCTGAGAGAGAGAGAGACATAATGAGAATATACCAGTGAGGAAGCACTGAATCACGCCTAACCTTGTTTCAGATACAACACTGAGGGGGAGTGGGGTGTATATGCACACATGGATGCCCTGCTGAATTACCCTTTGTTAAGTAATTAAGCCTCTCATGCTACAGATAAACTCCAACACTGTCATCATAGACTGTAGCAAGCAGTGAACTCGGTGTAGTGAATGAACCAGCTCTCCACCTGCTGCAGGTTCTGGTTAGAATGACTAAAGCTTGGAGGAGTTTTCCAGAGCAGAACTAAATACAAAAGTCCCTGACAGTGGAGTTGGTATGAGGGGCTATTAGGGAATTTATCACTGAAATGCGCTCTCACACGCTGCTGAAATGCACTCACACGCAATACTGAAACACCTTCCTGTTCACACAAAATCTTCTTGGTTATCATTAGTGTGTGTGAGATCGTTTCAATACTGTGTGTGTGTCAGAGGATTTCAATAGTGTGTGTGTCTGTGTGAGTTATTTTTTAATATTGTGTGTGAGTGCATTTCAATATTGTGTGTGCGTATATTTCTGTAATAATGTCCCTAACGGCCCCTCATAAGTTGGAGTACACTGGTACAAGAGCCTGTCTGAGTGATATTGACAACCACTGTAACAAGCCAACTGGGAAAACACAAGATGGGAAATGCAGGGATTAGCTGGTTATGAGCTTCTGAACTTTCAAAATAAGAGTGAAGATGGTGTCATTGTCAAAGCTAGATAAAAATGTAAAAAATGGCAAACATACTCAGGCAGCTGTAAATACCTGGGTGGGCCACATAAGTAAATTTTGTGTAGAAACACTGATGAAACACTGTAATTTAATTTACTGTCATTAGTGAACGAATAGATGGCTATCAAGCACCATTAGCTACTAATATTTTCCTGGTTCTCAAAGAAGTCAAAGAAAGTTTCATCTGTTCAAGCTGTTGCAACATTTCCCTCTGTAAATCTGAGAATCTCTGAGCTTCAGCACTGACATATCCCTTAAAAGGGTTACCCATTTGCTTAACAAATGAAAGCTCCCAGTTTGATTCTGTGAGTTGACACAAATCCCTCAGAAGGCAGAAGAGTACCTGGTGTAAAAGAATGCTGCCAAATCAAACATGCAGTGCTACCCACTGTGGCTGACCCCCCCTGTGAGTAAGGGAGCAGTAGATAGTTGCTTTCTTTAAATGTATAACTCTAGGCTGTTAGCGCAGACCACATTAGATAACAGTTGGAGGTTCTGATGTCTAAAAACTATGGATGTGTGCTATTACTCGACTAGATGACTAATCGTCGCTATTGCTACTAGTTGGTACCAGACATACTAGTCGGTTCGCCTAATTATCCTTTGTCCTAATGTTAATTGTCCTAAATGTTATGCAGCCATCTGCCACCAGATGGAGCTGCAGCCCTTACATTGTCATTAAAAAAATGCCATAACGTAACCTGAAGCGTACCTCCCGAAACACCCTTCATTCCCTGCATTTCCAGCTACTTCCTCCAAGTTTCTACAAAGAAGTAAAAAAACTAGAGGGAGCTGGTGGATATTTGAGACTTTGCGCTCCTCCACCTTCTGCTTGAGGATGCCCCAAAGATGTTCTATTGGGTTTAGGTCTGGAGACATGCTTGGCCAGTCCATCACCTTTACCCTCAGCCTCTTCAATAAAGCAGTGGTTGTCTTAGAGGTGTGTTTGGGGTCATTATCATGCTGGAACTCTGCCCTGCGACCCAGTTTCCGGAGGGAGGGGATCATGCTCTGCTTCATTATTTCACAGTACATATTGGAGTTCATGTGTCCCTCAATGAAATGTAACTCCCCAACACCTGCTGCACTCATGCAGCCCCAGACCATGGCATTCCCACCACCATGCTTGACTTTGTACTCCTCACCTTATCGCTGCCACACATGCTTGAGATCATCTGAACCAAACAAATGAATCTTGGTCTCCTCAGACCTTAGGACATGGTTCCAGTGATCCATGTCCTTTGTTGACATGTCTTCAGCAAACTGTTTGCGGGCTTTCTTGTGTACAGACTTCAGAAGAGGCTTGCTTCTGGGGTGACAGCCATGCAGACCAATTTGATGTAGTGTGTGGCGTATGGTCTGAGCACTGACAGGCTGACCCCTCACCTCTTCAGTCTCTGCAGCAATGCTGACAGCACTCCTGCGTCTATCTTTCAGAGACAGCATTTGGATGTGACGCTGAGCACGTGCACTCAGCTTCTTTGGACGACCAACACGAGGTCTGTTCTGAGTGGACCCTGCTCTTTTAAAACGCTGGATGATCTTGACCACTGTGCTGCAGCTCAGTTTCAGGGTGTTGGCAATCTTCTTGTAGCCTTGGCCGTGTGAGAGCTGTACTACAAAACTGAACACACCTGCTCCCTATGCACACCTGAGACCTAGTAACACTAACGAGTCGCATGTCATTTTGGAGGGGAAATGACGAGCAGTGCTCAATTTGGTCATTTACGGGTGTAGCCTCTTAGGGGTGTACTCACTTTTGTTGCCGCTGGTTTAGACATTAATGGCTGTATATTGAGTTATTTTGAGGAAAGAATAAATTTACACTGTTATATAAGCTGCACACAGACTACTTTTCATTGTGTCAAAGTGTCATTTTGTCAGTGTTGTCCCATGAAAAGATATACTTAAATATCTGCAGAAATGTGAGGAGTGTACTCACTTTTGTGATACACTGTAAATGCCGGTGTTACATTGGCCACTTAGGTTACGTCGCAGCAGCTGAAATCTGAATCAGGGGTAAGCTGGAGGAGGTGGCTGGGGGAGAGTGAGGTCTGGGCTCCACTGCTCAGGATCCTGGCCACCCGGCCCCAGATAAGAGGAAGAAAATGGATGAATTTTTGTATTGTATTGTTTTGATGCGTGCCATGAATTGTAGAGCAAATAAACATCTTTCATAATGTGCAGCACAATGCGCCACACTTTTAAGTTGCAATTTATTAGTTTTTCGGATGTTATTTTCTCATATTCAGTGATGCTTGAACATGGTTTGCAGTAACGTGTTTTCATATATTTAACATCAATTGATTTTAAGTTTTTATTCTTCATTGTTTGAAGTGTAACATGCAACGTTTATAATGCACAATGCACGGTGCCACACAGTTAAGCAGCATTTAAAGTGTGATTCATTATTGAAGAACACGATTAATGGTTTCCAATGCCTTTGTTTAGACATTTTTTGACATCGTCCATTTAACGGGGATAAAATTGATTGGATATCTCATTGTTTCTTAGTTTTAGATTAGTCGGTTAGTCTAATTTTTTTCCTTGTTTAGTCGACTAAGAAATTAGTTGCCATGAACATCCCTACTAAAAACGTCCTAAAAGCACAAAATTCACCTGTGCTTGGACCGTTTGGTATTTGGTATTTGGTATTGGGTTTGGTATTAAACCGATGATAACCCTGTCTCTTTCACCTCTATAAATATTTGCACCATTGAATACCGTTATCTACTTGCTTATGCTGATTTTCTGCATACAATTATCTGTTTTTAAAGCACCTTTTGTCATGCCATTTGATTTTTTATTTATTTTTTATTTTTTTTAGCTCCTTCAACATTGGCAACTCGAGGCCCACAGTATTTTTCTTTTTGTATAACCTTGGGTTCTTTTCAATAACATATGGTTAAAATGTGTTTATTGTGGGGAACATGAACCAAATTTTGTTTTTCTTTAAGAGCTGGAGAGCTGTGCATCACTGTAAATTTAATCCTTACAGATTTTGGTACTTTGAATGGACAAAACAAGACATTTAAAATGATGAGGGGCATTTGAAGGTCTTTACTGGATCAACCAGCTAAATCTGATTAACTAATCTAACTACTAAACTAACTAATCTAAGTTTATTTTAGGCTTTAGCAAAATGAAACTCCACCGTAAAAGCATTTTTTATGATAGTCATGGTTGGGTGAAGGCCAGTATATCTTCAGTGGCACCAACATTTCTTTTATCTAGGAAAACCCTGGTGGGGTGTTAACAGATCCACCAATAAACTAGCTATAAAGAATAATAAAGTATAAAGAACTGGGATAGCTGTCTAGTATTTCTGGTGCCAACAAGCAAGGTTTAGCAAAATCTAGTTGACTCCTTACCCACAACCATAATGGATTCATTCATTAGTTGCTGTTATACATCCCTTTAAATCAAATCTTTTTGGACAAAACAAGACATTTAAAGTGATGAGGATCATTTTCTGAGCTTCACTACACCAGACACTTGATTGACTAATGAGTGAAACAATGGTCACATTATTAGACAGTTGTTTTCTGATTGCAGTCCCAGTTGTTTCTGGTTGCGGTCCCAGTTTACCTTATTTCACAGTTTATTGATGCGGATTGCCTTGATTACCCCATTCCTTTAATCCCACCTGGTTTCTGGTTTTGGTTCCTCTCTATAACATTTTCCATTAACCGCAGCACAGCTATTTTCCTTCAACTCGTAGACGCAGTTTTCCGAGCTATTATGTCAGATTAAGAAGGGCTGTTACAGGCATAATTTGTGTGCATTTCTCTGCATCTGTGTTTATATGTTTACAGTTTATTGCAGCGTAGCCATGCCCCAAACCAAAGAATGTACCACACACACAAATTCCACCATGCAATGTGGTCCATGCTCGTAGCTACCCTGGCGAGTCAACTCCAGTTTGAGGTCTAAAATGACACAAAACTCTCTTTGTGCGGATCCTCTGTCATCGTCGTTCCTCATCTGTCCTCGGTGGCGTCTGAAGGAAAACATCCTTTCATCCCTCTGCCTTTCTCTTACATCCCTGTCAGGCGACACTGGTTACTCAGAGGGATGTTAAGTGGGATTTCTCTCTTCGTTGGAAGTGGGACAAGTGGAACTTCTAAGTGGGGAACCAAAGTCTGTGGGTACAGGGAGGAGGGCGACAGTGGGTGTGTTGCATTCCTCGTGGTTAGGATTTATGAGGAGTTTTGCCCAAATTGTTTATCCATCGCTTGGGTTTCAGTTGGAGTCTGGTTTCTGAAAGCTGATTAAAGCTGCTGATAATCAATATTTGCTGTCACTGTGCCCAACCAGAGAAACGAGAGGGATTTGGTCTCTCAAGTCTTTTCCACAGTGGAAAAAAAAACTCTCTAGACAGTTGGACCATTGTGGGAGACAAAATAAATACTTAAACAACTCTTACTGACAATAAAGCTATACCTGTGATAAATGCCATGCCTTAAAATAAACAAAACTAGAAAATATTGCAGATGTTCATGTTTCTATAGTGGGGGGAAAAAGTGTTTTTTTGAATGTTAAATAAACCAACCAGTTGTATAAATCCATTTATATTTGGAGAAACAATATAAAAGGCTACACTAGACTGTGATGGTCTAAGAAAACCCTTACCAATTGTGAAAAAATGCTTCCTTTTGTCTAACAGATAATCCAAACCCTCAAAATGTTCAATTAATTGTTATACAATGCAAGAAAAGCAGAAAATTTGGGGATTTTTTGCTTTTTTTGTTGATTAAGTAATCATTGCAACTCTAGATAATATTCAAACCCACCAGGCTAACCACCTTCATGAACCTTAAGGAGCAAGTTTCAGGTGTAAAAGTAGGATTGCAGTCATTTCACGTGATGGTAAAACATGCACATGAACCAAAAGTAAGGGTGGACAGGAAGAAGAATGATAAGGAGGGATATATATGGGAGTGAAATGTAGGGAAGATGGATAAACTGAGACAGATGCTTAGAAATGTAAAAAGAAGGGAGGAAGATTGTAGATTAAGGAGGATTAAAGAGTGAATGAGAGTAAAAACAGAGGCAGGATGTGTCATGCCTACAAATATGTCTAAAAAAACGTCAGCAGCAATACATGGTTATGTCATCTCGATTTAGGTTGGTCTTTGCTGCCGAGTGGAAATAA
>JAMQGT020000848.1:0-71738 GCA_024447675.2 Pterophyllum scalare
CATCCTCATGGGTTATGCTTAAGGTATCTGTGTGTTACTGATACATTCTGTGCAAAAGATATTTTCAGCTCTACCGCTGCATATACCCCAGACATAATACAGGTTCCATATAAGGTCTCAATGCAATACTGATGAAAATGGCTGCTTTTCTGCTGAACACAGTAGCCACAGTCTAGTGTAAATGCAACTAGTGATAATATTAACAGAGAACCTATGTCTGCTGTCTTCATCTGCATGTTCAAATCAGGCTGGAACACGACAGATCATATACAACCTAAGCCGCACTATTCCCACTATTGAAAGCGTGCCAGTCTGTTGCAGGGCATGCACAGAGAGGCAGATAAGCATTCAAGCTTGCATTCCCACTTATGGTCAATTTAGTCTCAGCAATTAACCCAACACATCTGTCTTTGAACTGTGACAGGAAGACAGGGCGTGTGAAGGGAACCCACACAGGCACAGAGAAAAAAATAAAGAGCTCCATACAAAAGTGCCCCCGCCCAGAGTCAAACCCAAGACCTTCTTGCTATGAAATTACGGTGCTAATAACCAGACCACTGTTCTACCCATTACTGAAATCTTAAATTAAAAAAAATCATATAATAGAACTTGAAAAATTAGGATTCAGAACAGTTTGGGAAACCCAAACCATTCACATTCACACCTATGATGTTCTAGGTTCTTTTGTGACCTCCTGGATGAGTTGTTGATGCACTCTTGAAGTAATTTTGATAGGCCGGCCACTCTTGGTAAGGTTCACCATTTGTGGATAATGGCTCTCACCGTGGTTCACTGGAGTCCCAAAGCCTTAGAAGTGGCTTTGTTAGACTGACAGATGTCAGTGACTTTGTTTCTCATCAGTGTCTTTAGATTGTGGCATGATGTGTTGCTTTTTGAGATCTTTAAGCCTACTTTACTTTGTCAGACAGTTCTCCTGATCCAACAGGTCTGGCAGTAATCAGCCCTGGGTGTAGCTAATATGCAAAAAGGAAGAAAATACATTTTCATAGCAGCATGATATTCGCATGTGTTTCGGCTGTGGAAGGAAGTCTGGGTATGTGGAGAGAACCAAAGCTACGTAAATGAAAAAGAAAAAAAAAAGACATCTGAAGCTATTTTTTGCTTTTTTGTTAATTTCTTTTAACTGTTAACTTGTTTTTTTTTATGTATTTATTGCTTTTAAATAGATATTTTTACAAATTATATTTTTGATTAAAATGTGTTATTCAGTGAATACCTTGGTATTTTCCCAGTTCTTCAGTCCAAAGGCTCTCAGTCCCATATTTTCGCTCATCATGGATGAAAACCACCTCTGTGGCTCGAGCATCATCCGCATTTTGAATCAGCTCCTGATTGACAAATAAAAAAAACAATTAACACTAGAACTCCGGGAATTTTAGAACTACTAGAACTCCCATAGGTGGTAGTTCTGCCAGCCATACATTATTTACGTATATTTATAATAAACAAATAAAATTTATAATCAATAAAAACATGATCTGGGTGACCGAACATCTACACAGACATATGTTCCTACCATTGATTTTCCTTGCCACCATGTAATCTTTGATTTTTTTTTTTACTGATTATAAATTATAAGCAGAAGTAAATTGATGGATGGATATTATAAATTTATGCAAATAATATATGGCAGTCAAAATGACTGTGTTTATTTATCTCTGTGGTAATAATGAAGGCTATATACATAATTATACATAATTTAGTCACACACTGTCTAGTCTCCTGCCTTCTGGGAGGAGATACAGGAGTACTCGTACCAGAACCACTCGGCTCAGGAATAGCTTTTTCCCATTATCTGTTACACTACTGAACTCCTCAATGCACTCATAACTACCCATTACATCGCACTACATCAGGACAACTACTGCCCACATTGCACACACTGGACTAACCTTACACTCTGTTCACTGGACATTGTAAATATTATAACTTATTTAACCATTCTACATATTTATTCTGCATTTAGATTTATCCATAGACCATAAATATATATACTTATTTACCACATCTATTTCATATTTATCACACTCTATCATAATAGCACAATGCACTTACACTTTATCCATAACTGCACAATACTTTTTATATTTTGCACACCTACAACTTCTGGTAGATACTAACTGCAATTTGTTGCCTTGTACTTGTACTGAGCAATGGCAACATGTCCTACTGGGATGAGGCCCTAGGGCAGACCCAGGAAACACTGGAGGAATTATATCTGTCAGCTGGCCTGGGACACAAACTTCCATACAAGAGCAGTAAATTTAGGTCAGAGTATTATCACAGACAAACCACCCCCTATTGCCAGTTTAAGTCACTTTTTACAAAAATCAATACATTTATATATATGTGTAACTATACATACTTGTCAGTTATTTCAAACTGAATTTCTGTTAGTTTATTTTTTAAATTTCTGTTACTAATACCCCCCATGCAGTACCTTCGCGGCCCACCAGGGGGCCATGACTCACACTGTGGGAATCACTGCCATAGATAATCCTCCTTTCTGGCATTAAGAGTGATCACAATTTACAAAGTGGACTTAATGTTTTGTTTTTTTTTCAGCATGATCCAAAATTCCAAAATGAGTATCTGAGACCATAGACTCATTAGGAAAGTGTTTACTGAGGTCAGGGCCAAAGGCTAGTTTCCCACAGATTTCTAAAGGACTGGAAGTATTTTTGCAACGCCTTATACCCACCTTCAAAATTTGTCCACCATCTGGATATCGACGTAGAATATCTTTCAGGTAGTCAATGAAAGGCGGTGCCGTGGCCCCAAAGGAAGTCCTAAACAAAGCAGAAGCATTAAACAGAAAGAAACTAGAGAAACTGTTGTTGAATCTCATTAACACAAGGTGATTTCTCCTTGCAATGATGATAATTAAAATCATTTTTATTTATATAGCACCAAATCAAATTTCAACTCAAATTAAACAAAAGTGAGTCCATCTGAACCAATGAAAATAGTAAACCGCTAAAGTTAGGCAAGCATGTGTATTTGACTGATATTCTCAACCACTGAATTCTTAACCTTCAATTAGATAACAGCTTGTGAAATTAGATGATATTGTAAGGGGACAATAAATTTGGATTATTGATGTAATTTGGATGATAAAACATGATTGCGACAAATATTAATTTGATATCTTACAGTATTAGTAAATAATTTTAGGGAACTGATAACAAATGATTAAATTCATATGTGGTATTACTGCAGATGGGCACGAAAAGACTAACAAAAGCATCCAATATAGGTGCTTGAATAATTACACACTGAGCAATAATTCACACTCCATGCAGGAAAAAAAATTCCATGTTTCAATTAAAGAGATAAGATTGGATGTGTAGGGTGTAATGGTCCCCCTTCCTATAATTAGGTACACAAGGTATGAAGGTTGTTATAGTTCACATTCATCAATGTTTGCTGCTTTCACCATGCAGAGTCAATACGACTGAGTCAAACATTAGAAATTCACAGTTGAATTCCAGGTTTCAGCTAGGAATTGGTTGTTCAGTTTCTCAGAATCATAAACCTCCACGCTTTCCTTTTTTCAATGCTGACATGGTTTTTTAAGACTCACAGAACAATTATATCAAACCCATGCTAGCGCGGCTACACTGAGTTCAGAGTGGGAGGTAATAAAACAGATGCATTACTGCTGAAAATATTTTTTTATACTAGTGGTCAGTAAGGAATTTAATAAATAATCTGCCCTACAAGCAAAATAAAAAATTACATGAGTATCAAAATAATATTTATATCTATCGCAACTCAGGATGTAAGAAGTTCCGTATACAGAACGTTAAAGTAAAAACAACTCACCGAGATTTCTTCTTTGTCTTCAGACTCATCATTCCATGTTCGGTTCCTGTAAGAAATTCAGGGTGTTGTGACTAGGGATATGATGCTGTTTGGAAACACTGCGCCAGACACTGGCTCAAAACACCCATGCCATGTGACCTTGGCTAAGTAACGTTTTGGTGAGTTTCGCCGAAGTTTCAACAGGTGGCTTCATAGACATATACCTAGACGCCGCATTGAACGCTGACTAGTACGTCAACGTCGCCGCCATATTGGATGTGGTAAAATCGGCAAACATAACATGACAGAGATGCTGTCCTCTTGTGCTGCCATTTTACAGTCGAAACGGGATCACATGGGATCACCTTTCATAGGTAAGACTGAAGAATTGTTCACTTAAAGTTATAAAAAAAAAAAATCACTGAATATAAAAATGCTTTTTTAAATTCAGAAACCTCCACATGTTTTATCTCCATGTCAGGATCTGGTTATTGCAGACATTTATCACAGTAACAGCGTCACAAACAACATGTGGATTATTTAACATTTTAATTATAAGAGAAAGTTATGTTATTTTTTGGTGCCCATCAGTTTCCCAGTATATATTAGTGCATATTTGAATGTGTGAATGAAACGCATTAACTTAAATAACTTTGTAGAAAGTCGTTTTATGAAGTTCAGTCCATTCACTTGTATTAGTTTACAGCGCAGATCTGCCACATCCAATATGGCGGACGCGCCGGCGCGTCACAGCAACGGGCCGCCCCGCTCAATGCGGCGTCTAGGTATATATGTCTATTGGTGGGATACCTGCTGCTTCCAGGTAGGCGAAGCGGGCTCCAGGGTTAGCTTAGCACCACCAGGACTCACAATCTGCAATTTGGGTTTGGCCTTGTAATTACTGAATGAATGTTTTTGACACTACCGCTTCTAATTAATACAAGCGGACAAACGCACGTGTGTGATTCATTATTATTTTTGCTGTGGATTGTGAAGATCAATATAGGCTCTCCATCCATTGGCTTAATAGAATGATTGCTGTCATATGAGAGAAAATACATAAATAAATAATGAAAAAGGCAAGAAAAATCACCTTCATTAATTGGAGGCGATCTATTAACAGTTCTCATGACAAATTAGGGGGTTTCTTTTTCTTCCTGTTTTAATGCCAGGTCATGTTTGTAAACGAGAGCTGGTTTTTACCTGTTAAAATAAAGTTAAAAAAAAAAAAAGAATTCCCACTGACGCTTCTGGTGCAATTATCTCATAAAAGTCTGGAGAAAAGCAGGTTAACTGTAACCACAACCTTAGACTCAGACTGAGTAAAACATCGTGTCCATGTCACAAGATGTGAGAGACACAGCAGTATAGGTCGCAAATAAAGTCAAGACTTCTTCATGGTTCAGAGGTTGCTGAGCGGATGATGATGCGTTTGTTCAGCTTTAAAAATGTATTGGTCAATGTGAAAATGTGAAAATGACTGTTGTGATTGATAAGAATTAGCCTATAAAATTTTAATAAATGTTTCCTTCCAAAACTGGGGACTAGGCTGGCAAAAAAACAAAAACAAACTAACAAAAAACAAACAGCTGAAAACCTGCGCGGTTATCACAATAAATAACAGCATAGTTATAAATTGCTTTGTGCATTGCACTGAATTAGTAAGCAAGTTAAACAGCCTCACGAATGTTAACAGAGTGAAATATTTGCTGAAATACGCTTATTGTTTTTAACAATCTCAACGTTTCTCTCTCTTTGTTTGTACGGGGATTTATCCAAAACATGCGTCGATCATAAATTTTCATCGCCCGGTATAATAAGCAGCTTTGTGTGGGTTTGTGCAGGGCTCGTCTGTCATTGTTGTACAGAACAGTCAACAAGAGGTGGCAATAACTAAATTGGCCAGAAGGTGTCACTTCAAACGCTTCCGTGACCTACACAGCGTCGCTTTGACCGTCAGTAACTGTGACACTTTGTACGTCTGAGCAAACTCATATTAAACTAAAAAATAAAAAACATGCCGACAGTAACCATCATTTAACACAAAGCGTGAAAACAAAATAGAAGACTGCTTCTATAAAATGTATTATAAATATGCAAGTAAATGAGGAACCTTAAGCTTCCGCATAAAAGGGAAAGATGACGCCAGAAAAAAATTAAAGCGAGTGTCAAAGAAGCAGGTATAGGTGGGGTTAGTTGTAGGTGAAAAGCGACATTCACTATCAATTTCATTATGAAACAAAAGAAAAACACAAATCCCAAGAAATTCAACCAAACTTAAAGGGAAATTAAGACAAAAAAAGGATATTTTTTTCGTTTTGTGTGTGTGTACACACACACACACACTTTCCCCAGGAAGTAGATTTTTCCACTGCTAGGCATTTATGCATGCAAAACTTCTCTGCATTATTCTGGATTAGCATCCAACTTCCTGGAGCACAATCAAATATTAACCATCTAAAGAAAATTAAATAATCTTTTATTGACTATATTGCACAGAGCATGCCACTGCCATACTTTACTGATGCTATTAAAAGACTGAAATCATAGTACCTCGCTCACTGCAGTGAAGGGTCCCATCTGCTCCGGTGAAAGCAGGGATGTTTCATCAGTCTGCTTTATATAGAGGCTGCTCGGGTCCAATCACAGCGTCACACGTCGATTCCAGTCAGGTTTTACCTTTACTCTGTTAGAAACGAAACAGAAAGAAACAGCAGCATCCATTCAGAGATTTTGTTTCCTCTCATGCCCTCAGTGAAACGAAACTTTCTCTGACCGTTACCTCCCATCCTTCTTGTGGAGGACAGTTGCCCCGCCGCTCGCTAGATGATGCTGCAGCCCGTTTTTAACAGAAAACGGGCTGCAGATTCTTCTTACGGAAAAACGATGAAATGTAACCTACGGTCCTCCGCAGTTCTTTTATTCTGTTAATATGGTGCTTTTACTGCGTTCGCAAGATAAGTACTTACATTCAAGCACTTTTCTTAAGAAGGGTGAACACGGTATGTGAAATCTTTGTTTGTGTGCTGCTTGCATCCTCAAATAATCTCCGCATTGTTTATAGCGAAGCACGGCCTACAGTAGTTGGTAAGCTGCTAAGTGAGCTAGTATACCTGCCTATTATATTTGCACGGCACTGTTTGACCCATAAAGAACGTATGTGGAAGCGATAGTGCGATCATAACTGATGCTACATGGCCAAAAACTAATAACGATGTGCGGCTTATACCTAATGTTAAACAACAATAAAGCCGATTGGACAGTAAGCAGGGGAGGCATGGTTTGAATGGTTTGCATGTCTCTTCTAAAACGTGCATCATTCTTTAAACAAAGATTATGTTATGTTTCTCTCTCAGATCTCCCCATCATCTGTAGAACAATGAAAACCCCTCCCCTCCTGCTGTGGGTGTAGATGGCACCATGCTGGATGACACTAGTGATGAAGCGCAGCAGCAGTCTGGGCGCTGCTCAGATTGTGGGTGCAGTTTCACTCTCCCACATCCTGACTCTGACCCTGATTCTGATAACACTCCAGCCACTCCTACACAGCAGAATAAAACAGACAGTCCTTCCAAATGTCCATCCTGCCAGGCAGCCAGCAGCCCCCACAATGGGCGACGGCCACACCGGCGCATCCGCCTGGACCCTCACAGCTGCAGCCTGTGCTCCAAAACCTTCATCTCCTCTGCTCACCTGACCCTTCATCTTGCTTCTCACAATAAGGAGAGGAAATTCAAATGCAACACCTGTGGCAAATTCTTCCATCAGTCCTCCCACCTAATGGCACACAAGATAATCCACAGCGGAGACAGGCCGTTTAAATGCCCAGATTGTGGTAAGACCTTTGGGCGCGCTTCACATCTGAAGACCCACCGTCGACTCCACACTGGTGAAAAGCCTTTTAAATGCACGTACTGTGACAAGTCCTTTACCCAGAAGGCTGGGCTGCTAGCACACGTTCGTCTGCACACTGGGGAGAGACCATATAAGTGTGAGCAGTGTGGCCAGGGGTTTCGCTCTTTGTCACTGCTGCTCTCTCACAAGGCTCAAGAGGCTTCCGGACAGGCCAAGTCCCTGTCTCCACCACCGCTCAGCCAGCCTCAGAAAACACAAACCAGCAGTGAAGATCTGAAGTGTGGCGTCTGCTGCCGCACCTTCGTACGGTCATCTTATATCAGGCTGCATATACGGCTCAACAAAGGACAGCGACCTTATCACTGCAAAGTGTGCAACAAGACCTTTGTCAAACTGGAAACGTTTGTGAACCACTGTGACAAACACTTGAGACAGAAAAAGGATAAAAGTAAGGGGGTGGAGGACAAAGTTGTCAAACCTCCCCTGTTTGTCCCACTCTCCAGGCCTTCTTCTCCCGAGTCCTTACCTGCTCAGCCGCTGTCCCAAGAGGTCAACACGCGCTCCAGAGCAAAAGCAAAGATTAAAACAGAGCCATAACCAAGAGGAGAACGTCCACCGAGACAAAGACGATGGCAGTAGTGTAAAGTCAGCGCTTTAAAGGAAAGGGTTAAATGTTTACAAATGATGGTAAGAAAGGGACAAAGAGCAAATTGATAGCTGAACAATTTCCATTTTTATTTAATTTATTTCAAATAGTTTACTAATTATTTTAAAATGGAGATTTCCGTCAAACAGTTATCTTTGTAAGCACTACAATTTTATTAAGGCATTTATTTAGGCCAACTAATGTTTGTAACATTTCAGAGGCATACATTGTTCTAATCTTACAATGTAAATAAAAAAGATAATTTCTCAAACCATTGTAATTTATGGTTTTTGTAAGTCTTCTAAATGCATAAAAGCCTAGTGGCATGTATGTACAGCCAAAAGATAATGTCATTTAAGTGCTTCTTGTAAAACAATATGCCAAATGAAGAAAAAATAAAAAAAATAAATACATAGTGTAATGTCTTCAGCCTCTTCTTTTGTTGCTCCTAAACACAGCAACGCCTTACATACCTTACATGTTACATAAACCAGCTTTTTCCACTAACACCAATGAGCAGTAAACACACTCTAAGGCTGTGTCACCTGACTGCAGCCATCAGGCTCATCACAATGATAGCTGTCCCTCCAGAGGGTATTCCTCTAACTGGCACATTCATTGAGCAACACTTAAGTTCAGTAGCAATCTCAAAGCTGAACAGTTTAATGTTATTTTTCTATAGATCTTGGAAAGGTGATAGGTGAATGTATGTGTCACCTCCACATGGGGAAGCTCTTTGTTCCACCCTGAGGACAAGAACAAAAAAAAAAAGTGAACTACAGACATTAACAAATTGCAATAACAATGCAAAAAAAAAAAAATGCTATAAAAGATGTAACAAAAACAACCTACTACTGCCTTATAATCAGTATATCACTTAGATAGAGTGTAGAGTAAATGAAGATGCTTGCCTGGCCGTTGTCTGGATTGTCTCTGCTGCTATTAATATTCCAATGTAGGGTAACGGTCATGTGGCGTCTCCAGACAGGGTTTCTGTGGAGAACAATGGTTCCACTGATGGAATCTCCTGTGTATACAGTGACCGGCCTGTCTAGCATGAACAAAGTCTGCTTCCAGTGTGTTGGCCTGCGGAGAAAAGGGACTAGTTATGGTCCATAGATATTTTAAATAATTTTGGTAAAGATGCTTTTTGCTTTTCATGTTTTTACTCAGAGTTAGGGCCGGTGTTTAGCTCCACTGTTGCACCTCCTGCCTCCCAGACTGTCAAAGTAAACCGTGAACCAGGCGGTGAATCCATGGAAAACTGCAGACTTCTCCACGCAAAAGTGAAACTGACCCTTCATTTCCTGAGAAAGGAAACCTTCCAATACTAGTAAAAAAAATACAAGATGGGTGATTTTTATAACTTACTGATAAAGAAACTCACACATTACCTCGAGGTCTCTCACTTGCAAAGTGTACATGTCGAGGCAGATGACATCACAGGGAGCAGCGAGGCAGTCACGTGGTTCAATGAGGTGGCTGAACTTGGGCTTGGTGAAGAACTCCTGCTGTGCCAAAGGCCTGCAGAAATATATTATTTAGCACTGCTGGGAAATTAATTATTAGTGCATTTATAAATGGTTTTAAACTTACACTATGTGATAAACTGTGATATACAAAATGTTGCATAGACACTGTGTAGACTGTCAACCTTTTTGTGTATTAAGTCATTGTGGTCACAAACATCAATAAGTAAGTAATACTGCAACTGGTTAACATAAAATCTCACAAACAGTAGTCTGCAATGGACAATGTCACAGTCCTAATGTTTTACCGCTGTTCCTTTTCATTAAATCACATTGCAGTCTTTAAGCAATTCAGTGTTTGCACATGTTAAACCATTAATTAAAGATTAACCATCTGTTGAACTTGCAAACTGGAGTTTATATATATATATATTCAGTAGGTGATGCAGGAAATGTCTGAACTTTTTATGTGTTTGTTATGGAAGTTATTTCTGCCACTGAATGTCAATAAAATTAAAAAAAAAACAAACAGAGCAAAGTCACTTTGAACTGGTGGAATTGCAGTTACTGGAACACAGATTAAAAAAAAGTGAAAGTTACATTTGATCTGATGACAAACTTATTGCCACACTGCATTCATCAGGCAGCGGGGACAGAGTCAGGGCTGAAACTGACCCTTAATTTCCTGAGAAGTCTAAAGTTTCAGAGCTCTAATGTGCAGCAGACCTGCTAGGAATAAACAGCACTCTGAGAAGTAATACAAATATATGAATATATTTATTTTACTGCTCTGTGTGATGATCAAATCACCAGATTAAAGTGAAGTATTATCCTCATATTTATTGCAGCACCAGTGTTGCACCTTTACACTTATATTTTTATGAGTGTAAACCGTTCCTTTGATGTCACTGACTGAACTATGCGGTGTTCAACTGATCCATTTTATGTGGGAGGAGAATCAAATGATATGCGAAATGTCCCGTCTTGTGTGAACGTGCACAGAGCCTGAAGCAGAAAACTGGCTTAACAGAGAAAGTTGATAACACTTTCATCAAACCCGTTATCCCAGAATGAGGTTTAAGCTTTTGTCGAGCCATAAAGCAAAGAAACCCTGGATATGTTGAACTTGGTTTGCAGTACACTCCTCAGGTTTCTCATGTTTGAGAATAGGATCAATGTAATTTGAATTTATTTAGTTTAGAGTTACTGCATCGGCAACTTTAGAACAGATTTTAAAGATTCTCCAACAAGTTTTTAAATCACTGGCACAAGCCAATGAATCATGTGCAGCTGAACTGCTAGTGGTCAAGCAGATCTCAACATGAACACATAAAGCTGGGAATCAGCCATTAATGGGCTTATTAAAAAAAAAAAAGAATAAGGCATCTTTTTAGTTTGTTAATCATTGGTACCTTCCTATCCCTTGTGCTGACTTTTATGTATATGGTGTTGACTCATTGAGGTAAATCAGCTAGGTAGCACCATCACCAGGTGTTTGACATGCAGTACTATGAAAAGTGCTGCTGCAAGAAGAGTTAAATTTTATGATAATGTAAACATTTCTGTTTCATGAGGTTACCATATCTGTCATATCTGTTTTTTTGGACTATCGCACGTCATCCGACAAGAACAGATTGTCGACAACAGAAGCATTGACCTGCACTAAATTACATCACACTAAAGCCTCGAGCTGCACATCCGTGTTCAGAATCCTTAAAATTACCTGAAAATTGAAGTAAGTGCAAAAAATATAAGTGACAGGACATTTCTCACTGTCAGCTGCTGACTAATAGTTCTTACTGAAGAGGAGTGAAGTCGAGGCCATAGGGCCGCTCCCAGAAGACCATTTTCTCTGCATAATCGCTGTCGGCCTGACATGGCACCAAGGTGAGGGCCGCAGAGGATGGCCACATTGTCCCACCATCTCTAAGCCAGCGGTCCCTGGCCAGCAGAACTGATTCCACCATGAACTCAAACTAGAGAATGGAAAAGAGACAAAAAAGTAATGTGGTCTTGTCAAACCTGAACATGGTTAAGAGTAGAAAAGTATCAAAAAAGTCCCACTATAGCGATTTTTTTGTTTTGTTTTTTTAAGTAGCAGCAGTGGAAGTGTTGTAGTTACCAGGAGGCAGTTACCCATCCATTCAGAAACCAGGACATCCACCTGCTCAGGCAGCTCGATCTCCTCGGCCCGCCCCTGGAGCACCGTGACCACCTCCTCACAGCCGTTCTGCTTCACCAGCTGTCTGGTATACTCTGCCATGGAGCTCGCCTCCACAGCATACACCTACGGCACCACAGATAATCTCCTTCTGTGCACTCTATACACCATGCTGTTTTCACAATGTAGCAACACTCTGTGTCCAGCAGATGGGAGTAGAAGTATACCAATGTTCAATACCTAAAAGAAAAACATTGATTCTGCTCCTCTGACTAACCAAATTTCTCTAGAAGTCGATTTTCATGTGGAATCTCAGATTATAATTTGTTTTTGTTATCTGGCAGGAAATGACTGATGAGTAATGTTTATTATTGCAATATTTGAACATCGATTGTAGTTTTTCTGGTATCATTTAAAAACACTTAAATTCACATTTGATTTGTCTTTATAAGCAAAAGTCCAAATTACACCTTAAATCCTACAAGCTGAATATCAAGCAGTCCATGTGTTTAAGTAGCTCTCCTCCAGCCATACTGTCAACATTACCACTGAGGGGCGTGCCAGCTGAGCGCAGAACAGACTGATGATGCCGGTTCCACAGCCGAGGTCCATCACCACCTTGTTGCTCAGGGAACCACTGTTGCTGAGAATCACCTGCCGGTACGTCTCAGTGCGGCTCTTGTCTGACAGCATTTCCAGGTGAAGCCTCTGTGTCGTGAGACGCAATTAAATAAACACAGTAAGAAATAAGATTGATGTGAATGCCTAAAAATGCATACTATTATAGTGGCAGTTTTTGTATTCCCAAGATTTTGTATATTAATTACATTTACATTGTTTTAACTACAATAAACTGTCATTCTGACCAAAGCACATAACTGTACCCCTGTTCACCCCAACCTTTGATGATGAAAAGTGGCTTTATGAAATAAAATGTTAAGTGTTAGTAATGACAATGTGAAATCAAAACAAATAAAAAATGTGAGTTTTGACAACAAATGTTTGTTTGTTTTTTATGCCCAGGGAGCATAGACATAAATAAGTGATCCAAATGAATTTCCAGAACAGAGCAGGGCCTATTTTCATGTTTTTGCCTTCTTTTTTCTGGGTGATTAATTCAAGAAAAGACTGACAGACCAATGGTTAGAAGTCAGGGGCTAATCAGCAGCCTCTTATCTATTCTGAGCCTGGTTTACCAGCATGCTGGGAGTGAATACATCACTGGAAACTGAATAATGCACCACCAAGAAAAAGCATCTTAAATCAGCACCATTACACTGCAAGATATTGCCCAAAGAAAAGACTATGCTTACTTAAACTCTCATTCTTTGCATGCTGGTGATTACCTACAGTTATTATGTAAGATGGATGTCTGCCTAATTAAACTGGCAGACTATGATTAAAATCATCCGTGCTGAACTTCAAGTTCATGGCAATTAGGCAGCCACATGCAAAGCAACATAGTTCTTTAAAGTGTCCAACCAGTGTCCCATAACTGCCGAAGTATTCTTCATCTTGCCACGGATCTTCTAATGAGACATCCTCCTCGTCCTCCTCCTCGCCCCCCGCAGCATCCTGGCGCAGGTAGCTGGCAGGGACATAACCTATGACCCCCTGCAGCTCTGCCCACCACCACTCAGGGGAAGGCTTGGTGTGCACGAGCAGTCTGTCCCCTTTGCTGAAACTAAGCTGAGAGACAAAATAAGCGACACAGTTAGTGCTGATACTCCGACCTCTGGTTTTAAGGGTAGGATCCCGGAGGTCTGCGTGGCTCTCTGACCTGATCGGTGCCACTTCCAGTGAAATCTGACCGGGCAATGTATTCCTCACAGGACACATCATCCTCGTCCTCCTTCTCTGTCTGCATACTTGCCACTGTCTGCTTTTGACGCTTCCGCTTTGTTTCTCTCTAACGAACAAGCCAACCCCTTTCTCGTGTAGAGTAACTAAAAAAGAAACCCACACTGTGAATTGGGTGAATAGAGCGGCGAAACTCCCACATTCAGTTACAGCGCGTACAGTAAACACTTCCTGTTTGGACGTAAGGTTGCGTTATCAAGCCTTCACGTGCTGTCGGAATTTTCAAAACTGTTAATCCATCAAAAATTTAAAAAAATAAAAAATATCGTAGGGAGTTTCTGTTCACGACACAGATCATCTAAGCGTATCAGAAAAATGTTGGTAGCATTAGTAATGCACTGTGCAGCAAATATTAATCACTGAACGTATTTCCTTTTTATTTTAAGATCATGTTGTTTTTTCCATTACCGATCATCAACAGTTGTACATGCGACCCATTTTCCTCCTTCTTCTGTTATCGTATCCAGTGTTATTTTCAAGTGGTCTTTCTCTTAATATCATTTTTAACTCACTGGTTAAGACAGGCTGACTGGAAGCTTGTTTAAAGCGATGGGACACAGGAACTTCTGAACGGCACTTGTCAGAAACAAGCCAGAGTTGCAACTTATTATGCACATGCTCAACAGGACTCCCTCTCTGCCTTGGGTAAAGGAACCACAATCATTTCACCTTGGCAGAAACTTATTTTTTAATCTCCAGTATTTTTTTTCTACTGCCTAAAGTTTATTTGACTGACAGTTTAATCTTAGTACAATTTCATCTTTAGTTTCTTGATTTAAAAAAAATCAAGCTGTTGCCAGCTAGCATAAAAGCTTTTATAACTGCATTTTGAGCTGAGGCACACAGTCAAATGAAAGACCTCTGTCTTCTTTTTAGTTGATTTAAAGTGGTTAGATGGACCCAGCAAGACTAAAGAGGATAACACACCCACTTGCTTCTTGCAAGTGGATGTGAAGAAGTTAAAACAGACATCTCAAAGCATTTTAAACATTCTTCCATCCTTATTCCTAGACTATCTCAGCTGTAAAAGAGCTAGAGGTGTCCTCACCAGCTCATCATATGGCCCTGTATGAAAGACACTTCTTGAAATGTTGCCTTTTTTTTTTTAGCACTCCTGTGCACATTCAGCTGAGAATAAAACATATTCCTTGTCTAATGTCTGCAATACAGTAAGTGTAAAGATACATTATACAAATTTTTTTTAAAAACATAATACAACAACAAAAATGTAACAAAAATATTTATTTTGAAAAAGCTGGACAAACATCAATTACACGCACAAAAGAAAGAAAAACAACAAAACATTCAATAAATCTGAACTTTAGTTCAGAGGTTAAACTCAGCTTAAATTCTTAAATCATATCCACTGATTCTAGTCAGGAAAAAGACATTTGAAACATGGGTCAATCCAAACTAACTTACCAGTTCATGTCATCCAAAAAAAAAAAAAAGAGCATTTTATCATTTCAAGTTTATGACCTTGAAAAATACTCTACTCCAAATACTGTTTCAGTTATGAATTTCTGAAGTTTAACCTTCATTTCTGTCATATGCCAGTAGCTAATTTTATAGACTGACATGGTCCCATAATGGCGCTTCAATATAAAAAAAAATAATAGTCAGCTGCCAGTGCTACCCCTCAGCCTCCTGCAGTAGCATCTTCAGGTGGCATGGATCCCCTTGAAGCACAAGGTCTAAAACACAATTACCTGCTCTCAGTAGATCTTAATGGGGTGCACACAAGCCTCAGTAACTATTCATATCAATTCAAAAGCAAATGGATAAGTAAGAACCTGGAAAAACAAATGCTAAAATTATAATAATTATCTTTTATGGTGTGAATTTGAACATCCTAGGTCACATGGTTCTCGAGTTATTACATTCACAAAGTTGAAAACTGGCCACCCGCCCACTTGCTGGGGTGACGACAATCCCCCATTTGCCTTTTAAGATGAGGGGTTCAAAAAAAATCTTTTGTGAATAATACACATTAAAATATATGAGAAAGTATGGGTTTTAGCTCTGAAGTTATTCTCAGCAAGATCTGTGGCAGCCAAGTTTTTAAAGATAAATTAACAGTATATATAATGAAGTATATTTTTTAATCATTCTATTTTTATTTCAATATTTAGGAGCAGCCATTATGTTGCAAATTATTTTTTAGGGTTTCTTTTTTTTAGAACAAATTTCAACCCAGCCCTGAGGCTCACACATAAGAAAGAAATACTGACATTTGGCTCAAAGGACCAAACTTCTAAAAATAAATAAATAACCAAAAAGAGGATCGGGATTTTGTAAGGTAAAATTATGATTTTTTTTTTTCCATAAAGAAAAGCCATGACATGAACTGTGAGCTCTAATTGAGTTGGTATGGAATAACCCACATTTCTTATTAACTCTGTAAATGGATACTTTGTAGTATTCAGTCCTCCTGAGTGATGTAGCGTGCTGTTCAACAGGATGATCAAATGTACAGAATTGTTTTCAGAAGCATATCACATTCTTGATAAAAAAAAAAAAAGTCTCAGCTGTCTTTTGCCTTTGACTTGAGAAAGGGCTTATGGAGTACGTCAAAGAGCCGTTTTGCCTGTAAACACAAAATGTCAACATGGTAAATCATCAAACACTCCATCTATGCACCCTATATTTATACCCTGAACATCTGTTTTCCTCACTTTTTGTGGTCCAAGGCCTGGGCAGAGAACCAAGTCTTCCTTAGAGGCATTGATGATTCCTTCTACAGACTGTTGAAAAAAATGTAGCATCTCTTTTTATTGACTGCATCATTCCCACTGAGAACATCACTGAACTACAATTATACACTTGCAGTTATATGCCTTCATGAAACAATCAAGTTGCATGTTTACATCTAGGCTGTAAAGACTTGTATGCTATCTATAATGAGGCTTTGAAGGAATTTACTAAAGATGATTAATTAATACTTACTGCAGAAAGCAGCTAATGGAGTGAAAACTGTGAAAAATGTTCAGTGGTACTCACAGAGAAAGCAGACAGCAAAGTAATGGCGTCCGTTTTGTTAATAGACTTGACAGTGGTCAGGCAATCTGTAACCTTAAAATAAACAAAGAAATCCAATCAGCTTTTTCGGTGTGATGCTGCAAGATTTTGGCAATTACTCTGCAATATGAGTATCTTCCATAGTATTTCTATAATTCTAAATCATTTATGAAGCTGGTAAACAAATGACTACGTAGAAAAAGGCGAATCAACACACACCTTTGACAGATAGTCTTTTTCGACTTGCTCCTTCAGCATGTCAGCTGGTTTCTTTTCATATGACTTATATGTTTCCAGGTAGCGTCCCGCCTCTTCTGGACTGCCAGTTCAACACGAAGAGTATAGAAAAATACAAAATTTAAAAAGAAAGAAAATGCCTGATTTGCTAAGGCCAGGAACAGAGATATCATCTTCGTTTTTATATATATATATATATATATATATATATATATATATATATATATATATATATATATATATATATATATATATATATATATATATACACACACACACACACATATATATATATATATACATACACATACATACATATACACACAGGGGTTGGACAATGAAACTGAAACACCTGGTTTTAGACCACAATAATTTATTAGTATGGTGTAGGGCCTCCTTTTGCGGCCAATACAGCGTCAATTCGTCTTAGCAATGACATATACAAGTCCTGCACAGTGGTCAGAGGGATTTTGAGCCAGTCTTCTTGCAGGATAGTGGCCAGGTCACAATGTGATGCTGGTGGAGGAAAACGTTTCCTGACTCGCTCCTCCTAAACAACCCAAAGTGGCTCAATAATATTTAGATCTGGTGACTGTGCAGGCCATGGGAGATGTTGAACTTCACTTTCATGTTCATCAAACCAATCTTTCACCAGTCTTGCTGTGTGTATTGGTGCATTGTCATCCTGATACACGGCACCGCCTTCAGGATACAATGTTTGAACCATTGGATGCACATGGTCCTCCAGAATGGTTCGGTAGTCCTTGGCAGTGACGCGCCCATCTAGCACAAGTATTGGGCCAAGGGAATGCCATGATATGGCAGCCCAAACCATCACTGATCCACCCCCATGCTTCACTCTGGGCATGCAACAGTCTGGGTGGTACGCTTCTTTGGGGCTTCTCCACACTGCAACTCTCCCGGATGTGGGGAAAACAGTAAAGGTGGACTCATCAGAGAACAATACATGTTTCACATTGTCCACAGCCCAAGACTTGCGCTCCTTGCACCATTGAAACCGACGTTTGGCATTGGCACGAATGACCAAAGGTTTGGCTATAGCAGCCCGGCCATGTATATTGACCCTGTGGAGCTCCTGACGGACAGTTTTGGTGGAAACAGGAGAGTTGAGGTGCACATTTAATTCTGCCGTGATTTGGGCAGCCGTGGTTTTATGTTTTTTGGATACAATCCAGGTTAGCACCCCAACATCCCTTTCAGACATCTTCCTCTTGCATCCACAGTTAATCCTGTTGGATGTGGTTTGTCCTTCTTGGTGGTATGCTGACATTACCCTGGATACAGTGGCTCTTGATACATCACAAAGACTTGCTGTCTTGGTCACAGATGCGCCAGCAAGACGTGCATCAACAATTTGTCCTCTTTTGAACTCTGGTATGTCACCCATAATGTTGTGTGCATTGCAATATTTTGAGCAAAACTGTGCGCTTACCCTGCTAATTGAACCTTCACACTGTGCTCTTACTGGTGCAATGTGCAATTAATGAAGATTGGCCACCAGGCTGGTCCAACTTAGCCATGAAACCTCCCACACTAAAATGACAGGTGTTTCAGTTTCATTGTCCAATCCTGTATTATATATATATATATATATATATATATATATATATATATATATATATATATATATATATATATATATATATATATATATATATATCTTGTAACACTGCTAGGTGCTCTTGATCATCTGCTGCAAGTCTTACCTCCAAGCCAAGATGAGAGTGCAGTCAGCCATGATGCATATGCGAGCCAGCTCTTTTAACGCATGATGAGGATCTTTCTTTAGTTAAAAAAAAAAACCAAAAAAAGACAGGGTCAAAACAAAAAAACAACAACTGTTAATTCTTAAATACTTTATAAAGTTATCTTAGAGCTTTAGATTTGGTGCAAATTTAGATGTTCTGACATTTTTTACATTTTTGAACCAAATTTGAGTCTCTTTTTCCACACTATCTACTATTTGGCAGCTCTGAGACCTTTGTTTTCCTACTCACAGTGCCAAAAATAGTCTCCAGCTGCACTCTTCACACTTCATTTACACCACTGTTAGCAAAACTAATTCAGCTGAGGCAAGATATACTTCACAAATGAGTAGACCTGCATTGATCGCTTACATTACAGCTCTGTCTGAGCAGCTTAATGTTGTGTAAAGATTGCTCAGTCTTGTTAAATATAAAACTTCTGTATGTTTAAATTCTTGTCAGCAGTTCACAAGGGCAGCTGACATTACCAAACCGAGAGCTGTTATAGTTAACAAGCGAGTCCATAGACATGTAGAGATAATTTGTCTCTGTATTTTTGTTGCTCCCTTGCTTAAAAGCCTCTGATTTTGTTTCTAGCATTAACCAGATGTCTCCACAGCGCAAGATGTGGCCCAGGAGACAGCAACAGATGCAGGAATTATCCCAAATTTGGTTTTGAGTTCTGTGGCAGGTGTTTACACACTATGCAACAGAGGTGAGTACAACTCTTTGAAACAGCATTTAAATGATAAATGAGGTAAGCTCTAACATCTTGCAGTAATGGCATTCTCCTGAGTTGACATTTAGAGTAGTTCCTCTTATGAAACAACACTTTTGTTGAATGTTCTCAATTTTGGACCCGTGGGCTTTGTGTATGTATGTCTCTGCATTATAGTTCTACATGGAAACGAACTGCCAGGGGAACTGAATAATCTTAACATGAAACTCCACAAAGATGGAAAACGATAAAAGATTGATTTCCAGCAAAAAAAAAAAAAAATCAGCGTAAGCACAGCTGCTGCAGCAGTAATCAGGATGGACAAAATGAACCATAGTACCGCTCATCAGTGGCTGTCCTCCTAAAAATGATGCCACCAACAGTGAGCTACTTGCACAATGCAGCTCTGAGAAACAGTTGAGACTTGGCACAGGGGTTATAAATGGAAATCAGAGTTTTTGTGACAGCTGTGAAGGACAATGCATACCATTAAGCTCTGTGGATGGAGTCCAAGAAAGAAATTAAAAAAACCCAAAAAACTGCTTTCTCTTCAGCACAAAACTAATATTAAACTTTATTAAAAAATTTAAAAAAACATGAAAAAAGGAAGAAAAAAAAACCCTGATGAATATTGGGAGCATGTTCTTTGGTCAGTTGAGACCAATATAAATTTGTCCAGTTCAAATGGGATCCAGAACATTTGATGAGATGTGGATACATTGGTGCAAAAGGTGTTGGGGAGATGACCTTTATAGTTGGCACTACGAATGTCTGTGGATGTCCCAAAATACTGTCTGACACAATGACTCCTAATCTCCAGAAGCCAGCAGAAGAGGGATATTCCAGCATAATAATGATCCAAAGCACACTGTCCACATCACAATAGAGTTTCTAAAGTAGAGGAGAGAAAAAAAACAAAACAAAACAAAACACTATGACCTGCTCTTTTCAGGTCAGGCCAAGTATGTTGCCTGACTTGAATCCAACAGAACATATTTGAGCCACTTTAAAGAGGAAAGGTGGCAGCGCAGACCATTCAAAATAAATAAATAAAAAGACTGGCATAAAATCTCTCCATAATGTGTGCATCACCAGTATCCTCCATGCTGAGGACTCAGTCTGTCATGAAAAATAAAGATGGACATATAAGGTACTAAAATATAGAAGATCTAAACTGAAGCAGGTGCACTGATTCTGTTTTTATTGTAATCAATCTAAACTTAATCTAAAAATCAGTTACTTTAAGAGCAAATACTGTTCAACATAGAAGTAATGCAATTACAAGAAAATTCTGTAATCAAGTGATACTCCACAGAGCAGTACGCAATACCATACAGCTGTGCACGACACTTCACAGATGTGGTGTGAAACAAAATAAAATGAAGCTTGAATGAGAATTAATTTGCATCGTGACTGGTTTGATGCTATCGCAAGATGGCTTCTAGTTACTTCGATAAACTAAACTACTTCGATGAAAACAAAGTGAATAAGAAGATGTTGTCAGCCTTGAAATCATGTAGCAGGACACTTTGAACACATGAACAAAACGTAGCTATTCAGAGTAGCATTTAATAGTTTCTGAGGTACTGAATGATTAAAAAAATTAAAATGTAGGTGCTACATTTGAAAAAGGACAAAATTAATACTCATAAAAGCACCCTGATGCATTATTTATGTGATTACAGTTTTTCCTTGATCGCTTTGATGCATTTCTCACAACACGAACAACATTCTGATTACCATTAATCCAGTTCTCAAATTAGTAACACATCTCCTCACCATCAGCATTTCTCATTCTATTGTACACACTATTATTGTTTCTGCACATATGTCACAACATTGTGTTGATGCATTTCTCATCTGACTGACAGCTCATCAGAACAGTGTGTATTTTTGTGAGTCAGAACTTCAGATCTCTCATTGACCTTAATGCTTTCTAGCACTGTATCAGTGTTTTCAATCAAATTACTTTTAAAAATGTTCAGATATGTATGAACGTCACACACACTGTCAGAGGTAGTGATGAAACTGCCCTTCAATTGAAGGCAAATATAAACACATGCTCTCAGTCTAGTGTGATAGGTGCATATCATAGCAGAGCTACCTACACACAAATATATACTGTACATATGTGTAGCATGACTTTCCTGTATTATATAGTAGTTGGTTCTGTATTGTATGTCTTTTCTGAAGCATAAAGATTCACATGCATTTGTTTTTCTCAGGTCTAGCAGTTATAATGTTGTAAAGTTTCAAATAAATCCTTTACATTTCATTTTTGTGTTAGAACACTTTACATTAGGCTCACATTTTTTGCAATACTCTTTTCAAGGTCAGTAAAGTTTTGATTAAAGTATAAAACATTTGATGTGTAAGTCTTAAAACAGTGGTGAATGTTTTTTTTTATTCATAGGCCACAGAGTTAAAGTGACTGACTGACCCTGCATGTTCTGAAAAAGATTTTAGTGTCTTTTCCACAGGTTTGTGTAATAAGAAATGCCTCAGTTGTTTAGAGAAATGCATTAACAGGGGTGAGAATGACGTTGGTGATGTGAGAAATGCATCAAAGCAATTGAGGAAAAACTGTAAACTGGACTTTATATTGTAAACATGTACGAGTTTTACTGTATCAGAGGAAATGACACCTTAGAAGAGATGCAGTAGAATTTCAAAGATCCCAATTTGATTAGATTTGATGTATAGAAAATATATCCTCTTTGGCTCTGATAACGTTTGCATCTGTACCGTCCCTAATGGTTTGCTAAATAGTAATAACCCCTAAATAACCATGAAGTTGGGCCACTGAATGTTGACTGAATAATTTAAATAATCTGTGTCAAGGTTAATATTGGAGTGCATCTTTACTTACCACATCTACTTGAACCAGTAGCACTCGTAGTGTGAATGTGTGTCCAAGCTGCTTCAGACGGTCATGGATATAGTTCGGGTTCAGGTTGTGATACCTCAGACTTTATGCCGAGCCAAAAATACCCAAAACAAAAAACAAAACCACCATCAAACCAAAGCTTGTACAATGCAAACAAGTTTCTTTAAATGCAGGCGATACGATTGTTTTTTTGTTTTTTTTACTGTTTTCATGTTTGCTTAGCTGTTAAGCGTTTAGGTTGTAAGGAATAATACTTAGACAAAATCATTGTTCTATAAACACAACCTGACATCTTTCTCTCACACAGAGTTTGCGAAGCATGAAAACCCACCTGAGGAAGAGAGCACAGGTTGTCTGTCCCAAGACATAGTCTGGCACAACATCTCCAAATTCCCATGGGACACTCCTCACAAACTTCAGAATGGGGTTTCCTCTCTGTAGTAACGAAAACAAACGTATGGTGTGATACCCTGCCATTCTTCAGGCCTGAAAACACAATTTTCAGCTAATCAAAAAGCAACAGAAAGATTTTAACTACCACAGAATGTAGCTAATGTGAAAATAAATTCAAATAGGAAGGCATTAAAGGAGACTATGGTTTTCTGTAAACCAAACACCGGGTTAGTCAAAGCTATACAGTGTTAATGCATACCTGTCGAGGACTGACAATGATGCTGCTACCAGATCCCACTGGTTTAGGACCCAGGCTGATGCCCGATTCTGGCTTTTGACCCGTGCCAGCCTCCTGTGTCTCTTTACTCGTTTTTACTTGGGGCCCTTTAGCTAAGTCCTGCACTGTTTCACACTTTCCTGTGGTGGTGGACACTGAGGTTGGCTGGCTTTGCCGCACACCAGTAACTTCAGCACCTTCGCTCCTGGGCGGTTTGGAGGCAGCGTTTCTATGTGAAGCAGCAGCCGCATTGCTTTTACTCTGTACGATGTATTCTGCGTAGGACAACGACTGGGCCACTGACTGAGTAGGCTTTGTGGTAGCTGCCGTTGAGGTGCTTGGTCCTCCTTTGGAAGAAAGCTGAAACTGCGGCTTTGGCTGAAACACAATCAGATTGAAACACTGTCTGATAACCGCTAATTAAGTAATTAATTAAACAATTTAAACAATCATTCACAATTCTGGAAAGCCACCTGACCAAAGCATATAATAGATAAGTGTTTAAAGCTCATTTTGTAAAGTTTGCAAAGTAAAAAAATGAATTTGTGAGCTAGAAGACTCGCTTGCTAGCAAGCAAACTAACCGCTAGCTTAATTTTAGCAAAATACAGACCAGTGTTCTTTCTTTGGTGAAAGCAGAATCGTCCAGGTTGATATTAAATCTCTTCTTCATGTTTTTCAGCAGCTGGAGATTTCTCGAGTAAAAACACTTAAGTGAACTTCTTGTACCCACCTCATTTTCTGATAGACAATGCGATGCAGCAACTGCACTTCCGGATCAATACTATCAGAATAAAAGCACCCACACGCGCGCCATAACCTTTTTCTTGTTACTTCTGTCACTGGATTAAATACATGCCTTACTGGCAATATTTAGGTACTAAATTAGAGCTTGAGCTATTGCCATCAAATTTTAGTAAGTAAATAAATGCCTTAAATGAGCTCTGGAGCTTTGTCAACACGTCTTCAAGCTAAAATAATACTTTAATATGTCCTGATACTTCTCAATGCTCCTTTTTCACACAGACACTTCAACGGACTAATCAATACCTTATTTGAAAGTTTTGAAGGTCCATTTTTACTTTAAAGGCTATTATAAGTGTAATTCCTGTGTGTGTGTGTGTGTGTGTGTGTGTGTGTGATTAGGTGTCCCACAGTTTTGATTAGCTCTAGTTTACAAAACTGAATACATCTCAAAGAAACGTGCCTGTGATAAACTATGGATGCACCCCTGCTGAAATCCAAAGATGATTCAGAAGACAGGAGAGCAGCTGAAGAAAACGTTTTAACAGTTTATTTTAACAGAATAATGGAATGCACGAGTCTCTAAATACTATTAAGACCAAATGTCTAATATCTTCATTAATCAAATGATTACAAGCACTTTGGAACGTTATTAATTCTAATAAATATCAATACAAGTGCTTCCAAAACAAAAAAGATCCAAATTTCTTGGGGAAAGTGTGAAACGACAAATATGTACAGTAGACTACATTTCCACAATAGCACCTATGTATATGATATGGCTAGAGTTTTCCGCCATGTATACTACAGTATTTAATAAAACAACAACAACAACAACAACGAAAAAAAAACCCAAAATAACCAAAAAAACAAAAACAAATAATCATAATAATAAACGACACAATTACAATAGGGCCTTCGCACATTTCGTGCTCGGGCCCTAAAAATACCTCAAGTTTTACTGCGGTAGGCTACGTTTGAAGTTGCCTAGGTGACGGTGACGCCGCCATTCGAACCGCGCAGCATGGCATGTTGGGATACCTTCTCCATCATGGCGGGGCATCTAGTTGGCTAATGATTACGGTTAGCATATTCCGCGTCTTCTTAGTTTCGGACAATTTGCAGTCATTTGGCATTCTTCTGCACGGGAAGTGCAGCCGTGGAAGATTAGCCGGGTAGGTCTGTTTCACTGAACGGACCGTGTGTAATGAAAGAGCGAACCAGTTTGTTTTATTAGACGAACTAACAGCTAAGTGTTTAGCAAAGTAGCTAACGAGCATGCTATGGCTAGCGGTAATGTCCTCACTGGAGAGCGAGCAGGCGGCGAGCCGCCGCTGAGGCCGCGGTGTACAGGCGGTACGATTGGTTTTCTGCTGATTTCATTTTTGCGTAGCTGTTAAGCGTTTAGGTTGTAAGGAATAATATTTCGACAAAATCAATGTTCTATAAACGCAACCTGATATTAGCTAGCTACTACCAGCTGCAGCCATCTGTGAATGAACGTTACCGTTAGCGGCGCAGGCCCGACGGCGGCTTATGCTAACGTGCTAACGAACTGTCGCAGTTTAAAACTTCGTACCCCTTACTTTCACCATCCTTCGAGCTTTTGGTCAACATATGCAGGTTTGTATTTCGCGGTTATTTAAAACTGTGGCATGATGTGTCTGCTGTAGAAAGTCTAACTTCACTCGTTCAAGTAACTGAAACCTGAAATTTGTCCTCTGATGTTAGCCTTAGCTTTTTAATAGAGAGGGGTAACGTCCACTAAACGCGCTAGCTGTTTAACAACGTGTGCACCTCAGCGTGGTGTCGTTTTTGTTTTCACAACTATTGCTGAATCTATGCTAATTTATTTCTTTAGGTAATACCTTGAAGTCGTGCAGTTGTGCTGTGTGTGAGGCTGGTTTATTGATAATGTTTTTGAACATCGGTGCTTCTCGCAGGTTATATATTCATGCTGGCTAGTGATGGCTTTGTTAAAGATTTACCATTACCGGAAGACTTCTTCTGTGAGTCAAGGGCAGAGTAATTACAAAAACATAGCTACAAATAAAAAATTGCGACTTGATCGTAAAACATTTATAGGTTAAATTGCCGGATGGCACATAAGATATTCGTCGATATTAGGTTTTTACTAAGGAAGCATTATTGGTTATAAATGGGTGCCTAAGTTATAACTGAATATTTGTGAAATTTGTTTGCTTTATTTATTCAGTTTCATTGGTGTGTGGTAGACAGTACAGTACGAGCTACCAAGTTATGGTTATTTTGTCCTACATGCATTATCATATCGGTTTATAGAACATGTACTCCTCTTTATAAGTGCTGGTAGACCATTTTTATCAATAATGTGTTGAAAGGCTGATATTTTGCCCTTTGCAGCTTTATATATTTCAAGATAATTATCTGATAGTTCTGTCTCTACATTGATTTGTTGGTGGATACTTAGTTATCCAACCAAATTCTTATCAGTAGACATTTTGTTGTATTATGGCTTTTCAGAAGTGTTCACAGTTTTAATGTGGATTATACAAATCCACATTATACAAATATGGGCACATGTCCACTGGTTGGTCTGTTGTTGTTTCACTGTAAAAGAAAAAAACAACTTAAAGTGATTCAGAGAGTTGGTATGATTTCAGTTGAACTTTTGGTTGATTATAGCTGAAGTTACTTTATTATTTTGGGAATCTTGTTGGATTTTAATGCACTAGGCTGGATCCTTGTTCAGAGATAAGGTGCTGTAGCTTGCTAGCAGAAAGTTATTTTGAATAATTTATTGTGCTAAGACTTCAACGTATAATGTAAAAAAAAAAAAATCACAGTTGATATCTGTCACACTATGGGTATATTATTTAAGAGGGAAATATAACCTGTTCAAACACTGTTTTGATGTTTGTTCCTTTCTGTGCTCTGTTTTAGAAGAACATAGCAGCTGTAATGATGGTCCTGCTGATTACCTTGGGGCAGTTTTTGTACCTTTGGTTAATTGCAGAGGCAAATAGAACAGCAGTCTGATGAAACACACTTGTAGGAAATCAGTGTTTTAGAAAGTTTTCATCCTTACATGTAGTTGAAGAAATATTAGCAGTTGACAGTGTAGTGGAATTACTTAAAGGGGGTATATCATGCTTTTAAATCCTTCCTTTTCATATGTAAATCATTCACTTGTGGTCTATATAAAGTAGAACTGCAATGCTTTGGCCTGAATTCTTCATTATTGTAGCTCCACAGACCCCTCATTTACCCCTGTCCAGAGGCGTGTCTTAGAGCAACTTGTTTTGAGAGACATTTCACGCCCCGCCCCCCTCCAGGTCGCAGAGCGTTCCACACCACCCCATTAAGCCATTTTTGTAGTTTGATAGCAGCTATACGATTATCTACTGGCAGAGAAACAGACACTTCGAAGAGGCTCTGATGCCAGGGGGCGATGTAAGGAATCGTGTGGGATATACACCCAACAACCGTACATTTTGACTTGTCTACTTGCAACTTCGGCATAACTGAACTTGGACTACAAAATCGCTGCGAGAAATAAAATGGCGGATTCACAAAATTGCTAAGCTGGAAGTCCATGACCTTGTTTAGCCTTTCCACAGCTAATACTGTGATAGACAAGAAAACGTAATAGGGAATAGAGAAAACTGAACAGGCTGAAAACTATGACCTCAAAAGAATATAAAGATATCTACGCAGCACCGGGAGAGAATAAATTAAAATTTTCTGCAATCCTACACACTCAAAGTACACAAAAAAAAATGTATTTAAGAGGCTGAAAAAGTGGATTTTGCACGATATGTCCCCTTTAAGTTTTTACTGAAGTGAAATCGATACTTATTCTTCTGTTGGCACTGCATCCTTTTGTTGCTCAAGCTGAATTACCTTTCTTCCTCTCCCTAGTTTTGAGTGAGGGAGCAGCACACCAGTGATATTAAGAGGCCCTTTTACAAGTTCAGGACAACAGCATAATGGAGTGCGCGGTGGACATTCCCTCAGGTAGGAGATGCACAAGCCACAAAGAAGTCTGAATTTGTGTTGCTTTTACCCATTTTCTTTTTAGATTGTTTTTATTCTTTTTCCCCAAGGATTTCTGTATTAAAGTTTTAGTTTGTGTTTCTGTATCATATAAATCCAGTTGTCATCTGGAATTTATTTGAATCACATGAAATTTGCGATAGGTTGACAGATTTCTTTCTTTCTTTCTTTCTCTCTCTCTCTCTCTCTCTCTCTCTCCCCCCCCTCTCTCTCTCTCTCTCCCTCTCTCTCTCTCTCCCCTCTCTCTCAGCTGCTTTTAATTTCTGTGAAACTCCATGCCCGACAGGTGTCACTGTGCATGATTGTGGATGTCTTTAAGTATTTGCTCTCCTGTGGTGGAGGCTTCACCTTATTTGTTTCTGTTTTGCCATGTGCTCCTCTCTGTGTCTAAAGCCCTTTACTTCCCTGCACACATAGAAAGCCCAGTAATGTAAGAATAGCTTTATTGATGAATTGGTCTGTTTAAAATTAATTAGTGAATTTAAAGTTTCCCCTCAAATGGTAAGCTATTCAACATGAGAGAATAACTCACTGGAAATACTGCTTGTTGTAAAGGATAGACATGATTGTTGAATATTTGAATAGTGATTAATTTATTTAAAAATGGAATAGTGAGTTGTTGTTTTTTTTGGTCTAAAGATAAACATTTTTCCTGGTTTTAGAAGTGCTTTCTAGGATGTCATTTTCTGCTAGTGCCAGATGATGGTGGTATTGATCCTACAAGCTGTTTGCTTACCACTAATAACAATCAGGTGTCTGACTGGTTCAGACATCTTTACGGTGAGATTACATGTTACTGTACAAGATTAGATGTTACTGTACAAACAGGAAAAACATGCAGAACCAAGTACAACTGCTGTTGTCAAAAAGTCTTCTTCAGACTTCTTCAAAAATAATTAGATCCAGTGTACCCTCCCAACAGGTAAAGCTAGCATGTATGTATGTGTAGATTCTCAGCCATCCAGGTCATGGTAGTCTCAAGAGCTTCAAAAAAAGACAACTGGACTTCGTCTTATTTAATTTAATGTAATTTTTTGAAGATGTTTCACCTCTGATTCAAGAGGTTTCTTTGGTTCTAAAACCAAAAGGTGGAGAGTACCACAAGGCTGCCACAACTAAAACAGTGATTTGAATGGGATGGGCTGTGATCTTCAAAGAACAGTCAGATAGTTCCCAGTGAAAGTTGAATACTGCTTGAAATGCCTATCCTTATATTTCATCTATATGGGAGACACAAGCTTTATATTAAATGAGTGTAAAGCCCATTGGGATTGGTCCTGTTGCTTATACACAGGTTTTGCTGTTTATCACTCGCTGCTCATCCAGTCTACTACATGCTTGAAACTGTCTGAAGAAAGTTATTAATATGTTAGAATGAACATTCAGAGTTCCTGATGCCTCATTAAGTTTGACTAGCACTGTTGAGCACCATCTGGCTATTCCCAGAACCATGTGGAGAGAGGGTTAACCATAACCCTCTTTCCATGTGGTTCTGGTTTTCACTTAAGCTGTTTTCACACATGCACTGCAGCCCTGAACTTTTTCATACATTACCTAACAGAGAACACAAATGTCAGATTATACATTAAACAGGATATTCAACCTACCAGCTCCCTGGTACAAAGTCTGTGTGATGTCCAATTACAACAGTGTGAGATTAATGCAGGTAATTGTTCAATGTATTTACAGAGAGCCAGTGGCTGTCATCCTCCTGTCTGAGTGCTCTTGCTTAAACTAAACATTTTTTCACCCCCAATAGTGACACAGACCATTTCCAGTTGTGTGCTACACATGAAACGGGGCAACTTGCTCAACCTGATTCTCCGGACTTTGTCAGGAATTTACATGCGAAAACAGCTTTTGTCCAGCAGAGCCTAACATTTATGAGTTGTCTAAGGCTGCCATTTAATTTTCTTTTTATGTGCCCATAGAAATGCTCATTCCAATGACTTCAGACAGAACATTGTAATGCTCACCAAATTAGTTAGATGCTGGTGCTAACCAGTATCTATAAACTGTCCCATAAAAGTTTGCACATAACATTGCACTGTAAACTAGATGAAGCAACAAGCTTTAAGTTTTTATTATTATTTTTTTTTTTTGTTATTTGGGGGGTTTTTTTGTACATTTTCCAAAGACTTGTGTAATTTGAAATATTGGCTTCCCTGTACAGGTGAGGATGAAGCACCCGAGAAGGATGACATAAATGCCAAGGAAGAGATCGAGCCTCCCCACAAGAAAAACAAGAAGCACAGAAAACACAAGAGCAAGAAGAAGAAGAGGCGGAGGAAGGGCGAGAAGGAGAGCAGTTCAGAATCTGGTGCCGAGTCAGAAGTGGAGCCACCACCTCCACCAAGACCTGTCAGGACCACCAGAGCCAGGTCAGAACAATTTTAAATTCAAAATTAAATGTAATATTTTCTGAGACTTGATAAGTTGACTCAGTATAAATTGTACCTTATTTAATATTCAGGAGGGTTTTTTATGCATAGAGGAGGCAGTTGGTTAATCTGAGTTTAATTTAAAAAAAAACAAAACAAAAGGCTTTGTTTATCAAATTTTCAGAAGTGGCATAAATGCATAGATTTCTGTCAGATATTGTAACGGACTCATTGCCTTTGCTGTACATGGACAAATTCATGCTTACATATATGTCACGCCTCAAAGGCCCCCTTTGGACCAGGGAAAACCCTGTTGTTACGTGCGACCTCAGGATATGGGTCCAGCCAGCCATTCAGCTTGACTAACAAATATATAATATATAAGACACACAAAAAAACTTTTGTGAATCCTTGGCAATGATTTCTCAGTTGATTCCTTAAGATGTGGTTGGATCATCATGTTAACCATAATTGTAGACTAAACAGATTAAACAACCACTTGCTAATGGCTGTGGTGCTAGCTAACCGTAACAATAGCAATCTGTTCTGGTAGCTAACTGCTGAAATTCTCAGCATGGCGTGACGGCACCTCAGCATGGCGTGACGGCACCTCAGCAAGGTGCGGTGCTGGGTGATCAACCTCTGGCTAGCATCCTGATAGTTTTTCTTTTTTTCTTTTTTTTAAAATTGATTGCAATTGCAAAATACATTTTTACATTATTATCTAAGGGAAACACTGAATAAATCTCAGTCCATTGTTTTGGCAAGGAATATGTTTTAGAACTTTAAAAGGTCCCATATTACATAGGAAAATTGTCTAAGAAAAATCACTAGGCGCCTTTTTGCCAGGGTTCTAGCCAGCGGTTGATCGCCTGGCGCTGTACCATGGTGAGGTCATATTGCGCTGGGCTGAGAATTTCACCACTTTGCTATTGGAAGCAGGTGCGTACTCCACCCATTGAGATTTTGATCTCTAGTGACTCCCCCCCCCCAAAAAACGACAAATTTAGTGACTTTTGGAGATAGCCCGGAAACCCGAAATCCTCTGTCAGCACCATGTTTTGTGTACACACAATGCTCGTACTGCATCCCTTTGTACGGTTAGGCATTGCCCGGACCTTGCTTCAGACAGCCCCCACCATCCCATCCCAAATTAGCTTGCTAATGCTAATTTGGGAACACACACACACAGAGGCACCAGGCAGAAATTCTTTTTCTGGCTAGAACCCTGTTTGCTGACTTATACAAGGGTCTGAAACTTAAGCTGGGCAAACACTGTATGATTTAAGATTTTTGATAATCTGTTCTGTTTTAATGAGCAGTTTGAGAGGAATCACATCATTTCATTAGCTACCTCAGAAACCAGTGATCAGGCTCTTCTATAAACCCTATTGCAGAACAGACACACATGCACATTGTCTGCATCTTCCAAAAGTCTGTATGTAGGTTTTTTTCTTTTGTGTTACCATTCATGCCATCAATGTAATTGCAAGTAATGCTGCCTGTCTCTTACGTTTGTGAGATAGACATTTTGTCTAGATAAGCTTTATTAACTGAATTACATGCTTGCAATTAGTGTGACCTCCACATCACAGTCATTTAACAGATCTGTACAGATCTGAGCATCAAAGTAGGCAGTTCTGCATGCCTGTGGATTAAAGCTGACTTACTTTTATTCTGAATCAACCCAGTGCACCACATCAATAAAATTGTCTGTGAAGCTTTCCCAAAATGACAGGGAAGCCAAATTGTGCTTTGTTTGTGTTTATATTTTATACAGATTAATAAGGAAAACTGCATTTTGTTTTTTAGTGCCAGACTGGCAGCAGCTGCAGGAGTTGGAGACCATGGTGGGCTAAAGGAAGAAGGCAAAAGGGATGCAATTACAGGTGGGAGAAAGTTACACACGGCTATAATTCATGATTGCTTAGGAAGTAATAAATTAAGGCCCTTTATCTTTTTTCTTTTCTTTTTTTTAAAAATCATGACTTCTTTCAGATCGTGTGGATACAGAGGGAGAGACAAAATCCAAAAGACAGAAAAGGCATGCTGCCAAAAAGAAGAAAAAGAAGAAGAAGAAAGATGAAAAACAAGAAAAGAAATCCCCTTCTCGTTCTCCATCTGAAAGCAGCTCTGCCTCAGGTTCTGAGTCTGAAGGTGAAGGAGGTAAAGCGACTGTTGGTGGTAAATACACTCCAACTGCAGTGTCTGAACTCAAAGAACCAGTATCCAGATTGGTTCCAAAAGGCAAACGAGGGGAGGAGAAGGCACTTCCCATCCTTGAGCAGAAATCTGAATTGCTTGGAGTCAAAAAAGAAGAGATGTCAGATATGGATGTGTCTGCAACTGAGGCACAGGGCAGTAACATTAGTGAATCAGAAAAGGATATGAGATCACCCTCCGCAGGCCAGGAAGAGGTAATACAAACCGCAGATATTAAAACAGAGGGCAATCAGGGAGATGGTACATTCAGCCATGCCCAGGAATTGCCTGACATCATCCCAAAACAGGAAGGTGCTGCTCAAAGAGATGACCCAGGATTGAAAGATCAGACAATTTTAGTTCAGAAGGCAAAGGTCAAGGAGGATAATTCATCCAATTCTCCTTCCCCTTCCAGGGGCGTAGACATAAAGAAGTCTGAGTTGGGTCCAAGTCGTTCACCATCACCTAGTCCCAGCAGGCAGGAGTCTCTTAGTCAGACAACATCATTCATGAAAGAACGGTCAAGATCCCATTCCAGGTCAACCTCAAAGGGTAAACGGTCTCCAAGTCCCCTAAAGCCTCAGCAGCCCCCCCGTTCTCGGTCCCGCTCTCAAACCCCTAAATCTCAGACGAAGTCGCTCTCTCCACCCCGCAAGTCTCCGAAGAGAGTAAGCCGCCGGTCCCGATCTACCTCTCGCTCCGTCACCCCCAAGAAGAAGGTGTCAAAGTCTCCAAGGAAGTCCAGGTCTCCAAAACGGCGGAGGAGTTCCTTGTCTGTTTCCCCAAAGCGACGGCGTACTTCTCCATCTCCCAAAAGAAAGGTATCACGATCCCCTAAACGTGCCAGGCGTAGGTCACCATCTCTGTCTCGGTCTCCAAGGAGAGGTCGAAGGTCAAAGTCCCGTTCCCGTGGAGGCCTGCGGCGCTCCAGGACCCGCTCACCTAGACGAGGGGGTGGAGTTGGCAGACGTTCGCTGTCACGTTCGATCACTAGACCCCGCCGCTCCCACTCCAGATCCAGACGTCCCCTTGGGCGCTCCAGATCACGGTCACTGGCAAGGCGTACCGGAGGCAGGCGCTCCAGGAGTCGATCTTTGTCTCGACGCAGGCGGTCACCACTTCCCAGATCTCGTCGTTCACGATCTCGGTCGGTCCGCAGGAGCAGACGAACTCGGTCACGTTCTGTTGTAGTGCTTAAGCGCAATCGTCGCTCCAGATCCAGGAGTCCCCGCAAACGTACCAAATCCAGGACCCCTCCTTCTAGAAGGCGGTCTAAATCCCGGTCGCCAGTCAGAAGGCGCTCTCGTTCCCCTGCCAAGAGAAACCGTTCACCACTAAGGTCTAGTAGACGGTCCAGGTCTCACTCATTGTCTCGAAGGCACCGGTCAAAGTCACATTCACCACAGCCTATCAAAAGGAGGTCCAAATCTCCTAGGAAGAGTGGAAGAAGATCAAAGTCTAAATCAGAGTCAGCAGGCTGCAGATCTAGGTCTGAATCAAGTGATGGGCTTTCTGACAGCTCATCCCCAGCTAGATCCACATCTCCATCCCCAGTTAAACAGAAAAAGGCTTCCTCGCTTAAGGTTGCTGGGGAAAATGGAGGGCTTGCACCTACAGAAGGTAAGACCTTTTCCCCTCAAAATATTTAAGTAATCTATGATAACCTATTTTCTTCCCCAAATTTCTGTGTCTGTAAACAAGTGTCCCAATTCATATATTGACCCTACTCCAATAATTCAACAATTGGCCAATGATAGAACGATTGGTTTTGTTTATTAATGTCTATGTTTTCATGGCATGTCATTTAACATGTATATTGCAGGTGCTTGGAAGCCTGTACTCTCAGCAGCTACTTCCAGCTCTCAAATTGGGAACTCTACAGAAAAATCACAGGATCAGCTTGTTAATCAAACAAGCTCAGATTCTCCTCAAAGGGAGGGGGATGCTTCCAGGTCTGTTTCTCAAGAGCCTGGCACTGGCACGGAGGGGTCAGATTGTTCGGAAGGTTCAGATGAAGAAGAGGAATCTCCAGTTAAAACCGGCTCTAAAAGCCAGAGAAGCTCCTCATGTTCACCATCTCCAGAAGTACAGAAGAAGCAGCTTTCTGTGTCACGCTCACCAGGAGATCGCAGGAAACTTTCTCGTTCAACTTCCTCACCTCGACGTTCAGCCTCAAAGTCTACATCCAGAAAAAAACTGTCCAGGTTTGTTCTATGGTATTATATTTGCAATAGTCAAAGTTAAACAAAGCCATAAGAAATGGGAAATCTCTACTTCCTGCTTGTTCTGTAACTGTTATCCAACTGTGTTAAACTGCTGGACTGTGTACAGTTATTTATCAGATTTGTCATTCACCTTTCCTCAGGTCCAAATCACCAGTCAGGAAAAGAGAATCTGTCTCTCCATCAGAAAGGAAGAAGAGGCGGTCCAAATCACGGAGTCCTGCCCGACGACGGAGATCACTGTCACGCTCTGCCACACGACGCAAGCGCTCACGGTCCAAGTCACGAACCAAAATGCGCCGGTCCAAGTCCCGTTCTCCAACCCGCAGGAGGAGATCTTGTTCACGTTCAGCAAATCCCAGAGGAAGAAGGAAGTCCACAGAAAGGAATAAGCGATCTAAGAGTCGCTCCACTGGCCGCAGAAAAAGGTCCAGATCAGGAGATAGAAGCAGGCGATCCAGATCTCGTTCAGCTGATCGTAGACGCAGGTCAAGGTCAAGGGGTCGAGGAAGGCGCCCGGTATTTCGCAGTCGGTCTTTTGACAGACGAGATAGGTGGAAGAGGGAACCTAGCCACTCTCCAGTTCTCATCCTCCGCAAACAACGCCGCTCAGGATCCCGGACAAGACGCAGCACCAGCAAGACTCCTCCACGGCTCACTGATCTGGGTAAAAATTCAGATACACAAATGTTGTAGTGACTGACAATTATTTGTAACATTTAGACTTATTTTGATGTTATATTACTGAACACTTTTACATGATTTTTATTTTTTTCTGTATATATGCTTGAATTAATTTTCTTCTTTCAATTCCTTTTTTTATCTATGCTTCCTAATGCATTGCCCCTCTTTTCTGTCACCCTTGTTTCCTTAGATAAGGATCAGTTGCTTGAGATAGCCAAGGCTAATGCTGCTGCCATGTGTGCTAAGGCCGGGGTTCCCATTCCTGAGAGTCTTCGACCAAAAGCCATCCTCCAGCTCCCTCTGCCTACTCCATCCCCTTCCCCGATCTCCTTACCTTTACCTTTGCCTCTTCCAATGGGCATGGGAATGCCCAACATGCCGAATATGCCCAACATGGGTCCAATGGGGTTACCCAATATTCCGGGAATACCCAGCATGTCAAACATCACCATGAGTGCAGCTGTGGCAAGTATGACAGCGGCTACTATGACAGCTGCCTTGACCAACATGGGTGCCCTGGCAGCCATGCCTCCTCTTGCCCCACTTCCGACGATAACTAACAAGCCTCCCCCGTGCCTTGTCCCACCAACACCTTCTCTTAACCTGGACCACATCGAAGAAGCCAAGAGGAAGGTCACTCAGCAGGCTAACATACATACCATCAAGGAGCTTACTGAGGTAAATGTGTTTTTGATTTAGATTTTGAGAGTGATGTGTAAGTTTGTCAGTGGAATTGTAAAATTAAAATGTTGAAGTAGGATTTGTTTTTTTTAATAGTTCTAGCCTTTATCACATTTAGCTTTTATTTGAGTAGGTTTGTGTCAATATTGAAGGAATAGTGTGTGATTTTAGCCATCTAAAACACAGTAAGTGCAGGTAGAAGTGCCTACAAAATATTTATCTAACAGCTTTGTGTAAAAATGTTAGTGGACTCTCATATGACTCAAAGTTCAGTTATATTGAGGCAACGGTTTCTGTCACCATGCAAGAAAGAATAGGAAATATACTCTTCAGGTTAAATGCTAAGTTTTAAGTGAAGGCGCTTTTATAAAGGGGTTATTATTAAATGAAATCCAGAAAGTTTATGATACATTTAAATATCGGTTGAGGTGTCAGGTGGCATTGCAATTCATATAGGGCTTTTCCATACAGAACGACTCAGCGCGTGTCGACTCAACTCGCTACAATTTGACGGCATTTCCATTAGAATTAGGTACACTTTGCAGGTCCTTTCCCCATACTCACTCACGTGAGGTTCTAGGCGATCTGGGGTGATCCAAAAATGTGACGCGGAGGACAGCATGCCACTGATTGGCCAGGGAGTGTTGTCACTAGCGGAGTCACGAGAGTGACTCCTTCACCAGAATCAGCGTGCCATTTTTAAAACCCTACAGCAAGAAACTGGAGGCGCAAAGCACCGGTTGAATGCCCAGACCGACAGTTTGCAGCCGTAGTTTTGCAACATGAGAGCCATCTGAAACGCACACACAGCATACATATTGTAGCCCTATACTGCCAGGCAATCGCAGCTGAAGTACTGTTACCTGCCCCTACAAGCCAAACAGCTGGTTAGCACAGAGCCTGAGGCCGCTGATCAAAGGAACTTTTAATTACCTTAATAACGCGACCGTTTGTCCTATCGGAAAAAATCAAACGGTTTCTGAAATCTGAGAAACTGCACTTCACAGCCAACATAGGGGATTACTATGGTGTTATTACGGTAATTATTGCCGTAAGTCCGTGAACAGCAGCACTTTTGAAGTACACTGAGCCGGTTATGACATGTTCGGGGGTATAGGGTCATATTTAATGATAACCTTCATCCATTAAAACATTGTACGGGGGACTTGTGCATGATGTTGATATTAAACTGGCATTAGCTGTTAGCTTGCCTCTATGTTATCCATTGTTGTTTGTGTTTTGAGCCGCATACAAATTACGTCAAGACACTACTGCCCGTGCGGCTATATCGATTCCATCCACTCTGTGGTGGTCCTCAATTGCAATGGAAACACAACACGAACGTGCCGAGTTGTGTTGACTGAGTCGACATGCACTGAGTCGTTCCGTATGGAAAAACGGCTATAGGAAGAGTAGTAAGCCCAATATATTACAATGTGTTTTAAAATAATATTCCAATGGATACAGCGTCTACTTTCAGTTGTGTCAAGATGCTAGTTTTAAATGTTGATTCTCCACAAGCCATCTCAACCCAGTTAACACCTATGACAAAACCTCAAATGAGAGAAAATCTTTTGAAAGAACTATCCCTTTAATTTATGTTTTCCTTCAATTTGTCCCGTGTGCTCCACTGTTTTGAAACCCACAGCTGTGGGGTTCATAATGTGTAAATACATTTATGTAATGGTCCATGTCTGTAAGGTCTGGGCTGTACTTGTGTATACTATTCTGTACAATGTAACCGATGGATTTTTCCTCTGTGATTTTTGTAGAAGTGTAAGATGATTGCAAATAGCAAGGAGGAGATGGCCACTGCTAAACCCCATGTCTCTGATGATGAAAGCTAACCCCCCAAAACCCTCAAGGTAAAACTTCATGTCTTTATTCTTTGCTTTCTTCATCAGTCTGTACCTTTGTCCTTATATTAGTTGAATAAATTGTATATCATTCTGCTATGGGTGCCTCATTCTGCTGTATGTAGAGTGCTTTAAGGAGCTCAATGTGATTATCACTAACCCATATGAAAGTTGCTATTCAAATAAAGTACTGTTATAACCCATCAAATGCTACAATAAGCAAACACTGAGCTGTGTGCTGCCAGTGTAAAACAGATGTAAGGTATACCGTATTGTCTATTAAGAAAGCTGTATTCATTATTCCAAGGAATGATTGGTGAACCCTTTGAAATTACTAGGATGTTTAAATTGAATAACAATGTGTGGTCTGATCTTCATCTGAGCTGTTTGTGTGTGATTGGTGTGGTCAGATTGTTTGTCCACAATTGTGACTGATGAACATCAGATCCCATTTATAAGTAATAAATTTAAAAAGGTTGGCAATTCCTAAGGGTTCAGAGTTTAATAAAAAAACAAACAAAAAACAACATAATTTACTTAAATATTTAAAGCCAACAGATTTCAGCTTTAAAAATTGCACAAAGTAACCCTGTCATTCTTCTTTCTCCTTTTTATGTAATACGAAGGGTACAGTTGACAATATCAGACAATTTTACTTTTGTTTGGGTCAAAAAGTACTTTCTTCTTCAAAGTGGTGAAGAACTCCAAAGATATTGTTTCTGTTTATGCAAAGCTTTAGGCACAAAGTGTTGCATTAGCCTGGAAAACCATGTTGCTTTTAGCCTAGCTCTGATATCATACTGTGGCTGGTGGACAACAACTTGTGCACTGCCAAAACGCCCTGAGTGGAGCTCTCGCTCTAATTTTAGTACTAATTTAGAACACAAGCATGTTGACATTAGTAGACTCATTACAGTTTAGACTCACAGGGTATTCCAACCTGAGGACAGTTCATCCAAAACCAGACAATTCAGAACAAATATTTTTATGCATAGACATTATTTTGTCTGCAATTAATCAAGCTAGACAAAATTTCATACAAACTTTGACCCTTTGTCTTTGTCTGCATACAGCCGCTCCCCCGAAGGACTGAAGGAAAACGAAAAGATTTTTTTCTTTTATTTTTTCTTTTTATGAGAGGACTTTTCTCTGTTAGCCAGATGACTTGATTGAGTGGAGGAGCACTCTAGTTCTCACATTCAAAATGTAGGAGTACCAGCCACTGCCCCACTCTGCTCCCCAGTCTTTCTGTTTGTCCAAGTGAGATACAACCAGACTTCCACTGAGAAACTGGGGTGTGCAACAGCTGTATGACTGTACTTTGTGTGTGTGTGTGTTTGTATATAGTGACTTTCACCACCAACAGCTCAGTGTTGCTGCTGATGCAAGCAGTCACTGTTGTAAAGACTGAAGAGGAAACAAACCAAACTAGTGGCGCAAGTGTTTTTTGTAAACCATCTCCAAGTTTCTCTACATTTGTTTTACTTTACCTGCGTTCTTAAAGATTGTGTTCAGTGGAGATTGTTTCCTTGTTCTGCTGTATTTCCCTGAGTTATCTCTAGTCCCTGATTTTATAAATAATGCAAATTAAGTTAGAGATGGTAGATTCTCAATGTAATATGTTTTAATAAGCTTGGATCTCCAGGATGAGAGTGACCACAGGTTGTGAATCCTGAAACAAGCCAGAGACGTTTGAATATATAGGCTTCAAAAAAAGAGTGCTTGGATTCTGGTAATGGGGGAAAAAAATGATTTCATTTCACTAAACATGATTAATTCTGTTAGTACTGCCCTGGGTGTGAGTCTCCCACCCCCACCCCCTGTTTTTATAGCACCAAGCTGATCTTTGATTCTGTCCCAGTCTTTCATTTGGGCTTTGTTGGGATGTTTTGAACATGTTTTGCTTCAGTTTTTGAATGGAGAGTTCATTTTCCCACAATATCACAACAAGTGTCATTTGTCAGGCATGTCAAGCAGTGCAGATTGATGGCTGTCTTAGAAGTATGGACCTTCAGTAGTACTTCAAAGACAAGTGGTGACTATCTCAAATTTAGATCACAGGTAGGAACGGTTGAGAAGGTTTCCTGAGTAGGAAAAAAAAAAGAAATATTTATGGAGTTTATAAGTACTGGTTTATAAGATCTGTAGTTTACACATTTAAATGTCAGTTGTTTGTTTAAAAAAAAAAAAAGACTTCTTTTGAGGCCCACATGATATGTCAGTAGTATGAAAGCTGAGCTGCAGCTAGCACATGGCTTATACTGTATAATCTTGAGTTGAAGATGTCGTAAGGTTTGTCTCTGTTTATTGTTTTTATGTACATAAAGACAATCAGGTTATTTGTCTCAAGATTCTTGTTTTGAAGAAAGAACTATAGCCACATGAAATGTACACATCTTGTCCTCAGGTGGCAAATATGAGGTATGAATTGGTACAGAGAACAGTGCACTGTGCAAACATGAAACACCCAACAAGCCCTTTTGATTTAATGTCAATACATTTAATATCTGCTTTTCATGTAAATGCTATTACATTAGCCTGTATTATGTGCGCTGGGAAAACATGTTTCAATGATTTCATTTGTCCCTAACTGAAGAACAAAGACAAACTTGGTGCTTTTGGGAAAACTGACAGGGACAAGCTTTTTTTTTTCCCCTGGTTTTACAAAAATCTTGCACTCATAATTCATTTCTTTTCATTAGAGGGAGGAATATTTCTGAATCCATCTGGCTTTGTCTTTCTCCCATGCCCAGGGCTGTTTAAATGTGGGAGAATATCTGTGAGGGTTTTAACAATGCTTACTTGGCTGAGTTGATCCCTGAGGTTGCTATTTTAATGAAAGAAAAAGGAGATAATGCATTTTAGAAATTTTTTTTGGTCATTTGAATATTACATCGCTTGCTTTGTACATAAATGTGTTGATGATTATTAAAAACCTCAATGATATGTATTTGTGATCTCCTGTCCTTTGTTCACTGTAGTCATTTTTTGTGGAGAGCTTAAATTTCAAATTAAATCATCATTTTAAATATTAAAAGAATAAGTACGGATATGAGCTAGTGAAGCTTCCCTCAGAGGACATGAGTATTTTGAACTTCAAGCTGTGTTGTTGCTCATTCCAGTAGTAAGGTGCATGGTAATAGAAACAGTATTCCAGCTGCCATAGGGCAAGAGGCAGGTTACATCCTGGGCATGTATTAAAAGCTGCAGCATAGATTAAATAATCTCTACCAAATTTGTGGAGGAATATTAATGAAACTGCTGGATGGTTGTTTGCCCTTTAGGGAAAAAAATATTTTCCTGAAATGTATTATTAGAAACAATTTGTAAGATATATCTCTTGGATCATTTTTCTCTTTGAGTTAAGATGACATACTCACTGGCTACTTCATTAGGTAGCCTTGTTGAACTGCTTGTTTGAAGAAGAGGAAATTTTCAGTGAGTGGCAAAACTGTCTTGATGCCAGAAGTCGGGAGAATAAAGTGCTTTGAGCTGATAGGAAGGCAACAATAACTCAACCACTTTTTCCAAAGTATGCAGAAGAGCATCTCTAAATGGACATCATGGTAAACCGAGAAGCAGATGGGTTATAGCAGCAGATGTCACCAGGTGCCACCAGCTACGAACAGGAAACTGAGGCTATAATTCACATACGCTCACCAAAATTGGACAGTAGAGGACTGAAAAATATGAGTTTTGATTTCCTCTGCTACATTTGAGTGGTAGAGTCAGAATTTAGCTGAAACAACACAACAGCATTGCTCTATCCTGCCTTGAATCAGTGGTTGTGGTATAATGGTATGGGGCATTGTCTTGGTACACTTTGGGTCCCTTAGTACTAACAGAGTACCACTGAAACCCCACACCCTCCCTGAATATTGCTGAGGAGAGATCGGGAAGACGCAGCAAATGGCGACTAGGTCGGGACTCGAACCTGTGCCGTCTGCACCGCCACGTGGCATATGTGGTCACCCACTCAACCGCTGATATCACAAAGCTCAAATCATCTAAAACTGATTTCTTGAACACGAAAATGTGTGGCCTCCACAGTCACCAAATCTCAATCCAAAAGAGCTCGTTTGGGATGTGGTGGAACGGGAGATTCACATCATGGATGTGCAGCTGACACATCTGCAGCAACTGTGTGACGCTGTCATGTCAATATGGACCAAAATCTCTAAGAAATGTCTCCAGCACCTTGTTGAATCTGTGTCACAAAGAATTAAGGCAGTTCAGGTGGTATAGCGCTTTTGTTGCTATATCATCAATATCTATCACACATCAGACCCTACAAAACATCTGCCTAAAACATGGGCATGACATTTATTGTAAGAACTGCAGTGACTTCAACTCAATAAAGGGGGTCTACGGGAAGTGCCGAGAAATATGAAAGGGATTATTGCATGTATATTGAGTACAGCCTGTTCTGTGTCCGTGGCCTGATGCATCAGAGCTCTGATGGCCATAGGATGGTGGCTTTAATGTTGTGGCTGACATATTATGTATATTGAGAAGCCTTTTTGAACAGAGATGGAGACCAACTGCACAGTCTGTACAAGTTATCGATCTGGAAGAGTGTTTGTGTGTGGGCAGTTTGTATTTTCTCTCTGTGAAAGAAAGATAAAGATAGATAGAGATAATGATAGTGTTTGAAATGGGCTTGTGCTACTATATCCCGGGTGCTGGGATAATTAAAATGACCTTTCAGAAATGATTTAGGACAGAAAATACCAGTAGTTATAAAACTCTCCTATAAGTGGTGCACTTTCTCTTTGTTTCCATTGTACTTTTCTTACGAAAGCCCTGAGACTTCAATCAAGGAATATGAAGTCTGTGAAATCACACACGGTTTTTGATCAGCAACAAAGAGTCTTAAAACACTAATGTGAATCCCTAAATATTGTGTAGGAACAGCAGTAACAGAAGTATGCTTTGGAAATGAGACATTAAATACTTTATTTTTAGTATACAAGCCTTCTGTTTTACTCGAGCTACACAGGGGAGCCTGCATGGAGAGAGTTTGAAAGCCTTTAATCTGTGGATTTTCTTGGTGAATTAAATAAAAAGCTTAACACTCCACAGTGAGAGTTTCTACCTTAGTCTTTATCTGAAACCTAGTCATGGATTAAAGGCTTTGGACTGACAGCAGATCGTTTTCATTTATTTCATCTTTAGTCTGTCATGAGTGAGGTGACTTCTTTATTTGTTGGTTTGTTGTCAAAATTTATCAGATTTTTCTCTTTAAATGTTGAGCTCGATACCTTGTTTCTCAGCATTCGCTTAAAATTCCTCTTTGAAAACGGACATTCAAAATCCTGTGAAATCAATACATGTGACATAAAAAAAAAGGCATCAAATTAAAGGGAGAGCCTGAACCCTTGACCCCAGAGTGAGGAAATCCAGTGGCTCTGTTTTGCAGTGAAGAGAATCTATCTGGCATTTTTGGGTCAACTTGTCCCCTTGGACAGAATCAATACAAAGTTGCTCTGAGTGACCTTTATGCTTTGTTGAAACATTTTGGTCTTATTTCAGGACAAAAACGCTTCCATCTACAGCTGGCACTGAATGGGTCTGAAATTTATGTGAACATGCTCTGGCCTTCACAGTCACCAAACATGAAAACAGATCAAATCATCTCTGGATGGAGAGTTTGGACCTATTTGGAGTGCTCTTCACCACCATCATCAAAACACCAAGTGAGGAGAAATGCTTCAGAGGAATGGGGCCCCATCGCTTCACTAAAGTGACACAGACTTGTATTGTTAATGTCAAAGCAGACAGCAGGCTTTTTTTTTTTTGTCAGTTTGTGACACCTCACGAAGAAACGTTATGTTGCCTTTTCTTTAATTTGTTACCTGCCTGTATTTCTTCACTTACAGTATGATGTAAGACTTTGTAAGTGCATGACTTGTGTATGCATGTCTGAAACCCTAATTGGCTAACCTTAAATAAAAAATATCTAGTAATATTATGGTGCTTTTTTAAAAAATAAATGAAACACTGCATGAAATTTCAATCAATCTTAAATGCATTCATAACCTCAGTGTTAATTTAAAAAAGGCCCAGTGATAGTAGATAAATTGATATATACACACTGGCCACATTTATAGGTACACATTGTGAGAACTTGTTCGGACCGATTTATAATTCTTCAAAGCATAGATTCAACAAGGTACTGGAAACATTCTTCAGAGTTTTTGAGATGATCCTCTGCATACCTTGATGGTAGTGAGTGCTTATTTGAGTTACTGTCACCTTCCTATCAGCTTGAAGCAGTCTGGCCATTCTCCTCTAACCTCTGCCGTATTTTCTCAGTTTTGGATCATTCCCTGTAAACCCTAACCATGCCACATTCAAAGTCACTTAAATTACTTTTCTTTTCCATTTTGATGCTTTGTTTGAACTTGTTCCTGATAAAGTGGTAGTTGAATGCATATTTATGGTAAAAATAACCAAAAGTCTATCATAAAAGAAAAAGTGCCCAATCCTCCCCCTTTTTACCCCTCCCCATCTCCCATCCACCACTTTCAGACTTTTGTACATTCCTGAAAAACAAAACAAACAAAAAAAAACATGAGGACTATCTTTCTTAGAAATGCAAAGCCAGTATTTCAATTCCACCTTTAGATTCCAATGTCATTTTCTTAATTACTATGTGTGGGCTGGGGTTTGTAATCTCTGTTAACCGCAATCTCCAAAAGAACAACTCTGGTCCAATTATAGTCATTTAATTTGTGGACTGTAATTACATTAATCAGTCAGTGTCTTCATGTGCACTTGTTTACTCACACGGCAGTCACGTCTGCATCTATATGAATGTGGGTAGCATTCAGAGTAGCTAGTGAGTCATTGGATTTTGCAGATCAATGGCCGCCGGTCGATGGATGGCTGAGTGCTTTGCAACGACCACCCATCCCAAGCACCCTACCCATTTTGTTAGGCAGCCAGGAAAGGAGGTCGCATACACAAATTTCTACGCTCCCACAAATGCTTTCCATTTTCAAAACGCGCTTTTCCTCTACAACGCTGCTTCGCATTGTAGCCGCAGACACATGCCCGTGCACACAAACTGGATAAGCTGATGAATTCAGCCTGTGGTGGAGTTCTGGATCAGAGTGGAAGTTTTTTCACTCCAGTGTGAGGCAGACTAACGAAGACAACAGAGACAGCCAAAACAAAAAGGAGAAAAGAGGATTTGAGAGAAATGAGAGGCTCGACGAGATAAAAGCAGACGAGTGAAGAGAAAAGAGGCGAAAAACTGAGAACAAAAGGGAAAAAAATGATGCCTTTTTTTTTTTAAGAGGGATTTGGAGTACTGTCTGCAGAAGCAAGTGAACTGCGTTCTTAACTGTGAGGGTCCGTGTGCTGGTCAGACAAGTAAAACAAAGGCTGTGACTTTGACTGTACTTGTCGGTTCATTGTACTGTCAAATGTGCACATTTTAGTTCAAATGTGTTTGGCGCTGTCCTCAAAAGGACAGAATCCATCCAGCACTGTACAAAAGAGTTCCACAGTGACAATAAAAAAAAAAAGAAAATGTACGCCTACATTACTGAAGATGCACATGTTGCATGCATTTGTAAATATTTCACGAGGGCACTGGAAAGGACCAACTATAGATTTTAATTTATAGATGAGGTTTAAACCAGTTAAATTATTCATGTGGAAAAATGGAAAAAAAAACACAATCCCAATTATTATCGTTATTATCGTTTTTCATCTTAAAATATGTTCACACAGGTGTGATTGTGTTTTCACACCCCCACGTGAATTATCTTAATTGCAGATTTCAGTTTAAACCGTCTACTCATGCTCATGTGTATTTACATTTAGATTTTCAAGTGCATGAGGTATTTGCAACATCTGATGTCATCTTAGTTTAAGATGCCCACATCATTAGGTTATTTGTAGCAGACTTGTATGCTTAAGTTGGTTTATAAGCCTCTTATTTGGAAGAAATCATATAGATCTACCTGTAAAAAAAAGAAATATTTAAGTATCAAGTCACAAAGTTGCCCCGAAAGCCAAATACTGTACATGTAGTGTGTATGCTGTTTCAAAACTGCTGGACCAAATGAGCGTTTTACAAATCCTTTTCAAAATAGCTGAAACACTGAAAATGTCAGTTAAAACAGGACATATGCAAATGAGTTTAACCCCGTATTTAATTATAAAAAAAAAACACTGCAGAGACAACACATTAAATATTAAAACTGAGATTCTTTTTTTGGGGGAAAGATATGCCATCTGCATTTTCTATATACACAGCACAGTTGAAAAAGGATGCCACAACGGCAGCAAAAAAGTGTAAAAGTTGCTTAATGATGGAGGTTTCCATGAGTAACAGGTAAGTAATCTGATTGGTTATTAAAAGAGCATTACAGAGTTTCTAAATGCGGCTTCTAGTCGTCAGATTTAATGAGGGTGGAAGAGATGTTGGCTGCTTGGTCCATGATGTTAGATAGATGCTACCTAAGTGTAGCATGTTTCAGTAATGAGCACTAGGGTAGTAGAGCGTAGTTTGTGTGTGTGTGTCTGGCTTCACTGATATAAGGCCCCAGTGATTCATTTCTATAGGAAGAGAGTGTGTGTTAGCACAAATAAGAGATCATAGAGTCTGTATGTTTTCAAGGCTGCGTTTTTCTGCGTTCAGCAAACAAGGTTATGTGCATGTATGTGTGCATGTGTCCTCTTTGCCTCTCTGCCTGTGTGTGTGACAGCCGCAGGAATGTGTATGTTAGTTCCAGCCCATTGCTTGAGAGTGAGAGCAGAGGCAGTGCTGTGTATACGTGTCTGTGTGTGTGTGTTTTTGTCACAGGAATGTGATGATGATGATGTCCACAAAAGATCAAGGTTATGTGTGCTTATGTTTGTGTGTGCACATATGTGTTTGCTGCAGGGGACTTTCTTGTGTCTACAGTGATAAACAATGCATCTTTTCAAGCATCTAAGGTGAGGCTCACTGTAAAAGGGTCAGTGGGAATACAAAGATATTTATCTGTTGGTCAGACACTTAGTGTGTGCATGTGTAAATGTCATATCTACCAAAGGTTACAGTCCAGCGCTCAAACCTAAACCCCAAACCTGACCGTTAAAATGTGTGCATTATAGAGTAATAGTTGTTCCGGTCTATCGCCCATGGTAGGGCTCACAGTGAGAACATCAAGATAGTGACACAGGCACAAAACAATGCAAGGCCAAGCTACAAGGAGGCAGAGTGGTGCTTTTGTGTTTGCGTGTCACTTGCACCAAAGCAAGATCTAGTTCATCACTCATGCTTGACATGTACAACAAAAGCACTGAGGCATAGTGGTGCTGGTTTGTGTGCAAGTATGAGTTTTCATCAGGGAAAACAACCTCCACAGTAAACTTAAGAGTAGCAGTTGTTTATTTATTTATTGTGCTTTACCTGCATGCATTTCCCTCCTAGAGTATTCAGCATTACATCTACACTGGAAACAGGCAGGGAATCCATACAGTGTGAAAATCTTGTGAGACCCTGTTTACTCATGCAGGAAGAACATTCAGGGCGCTCAGATGTCTTTTGCAGTAAAACTTACTGCAGCAAACTTGATATCAAGGAGAACAAAGATGACCGCATGTGTTGACAGGCTGCATTATCGCCCACTTCTGAAGGCTACTGAGGGTATTTTTATACTACACGTCTAGAGTTTGTCCATCCAGATAAGGCTAGCACAGCGCTTCATCTTCAGCTTAAAAGAAAGAGAAGGATGCATGGATGCAAGGTATCTAAAATTAGAAAGGAGAGATTATATTAAGGGAGACTAATCGTAGCGGCCGCTGGGTCATTATGACCTTTGAGACCTTACCAAGGAGAGTGACCTGCTTTGGATGACTACTGACTGCACTCACAATTACCTAAGGTGAAACGTAGTAGCTGGGACTACTATTATATTTTGTTCTATAAAAATAGTGCACAATGTGTAAAAGAATACACATGGGCACTCCTCCCTCTGTGATTTAAATATTCAGGTTTGACATTCTGCCCATCTGCAACTGGCAGATAAAATATTTAGACTTGCCACAGGGCTGTGAAATACTCACATTAGTTGAGTGGTCCCCCTGGCTTACGAAGGGATCACAAGTTTAAACCTGGATAAAATAATGTAATCCTCAATAATAAACTGAATCCTTTTGGCTTTGTTTTGCCTTTACAGGAATCTTGTTTTTAGTGCACTGATTGAATTCCCCCCCCCCCGCCCCTCGGGTTTTATCAAATAAGACTATTCTCTATCCATCCATCCATCCATCCATCCATCCATTTTCTTCCGCTTATCCAATTCAAGGTCACGGGGGGCTAGATCCAATCCCAGTTGCCATTTGCTGAAAAGTTTGAAAAAAATTCTTTGTATTTCAGCTTCAATAAAGATTATACATATGGAGGAAAAAAAACAGAGAGAGTCCATAATAACTTTATATGCTATGTAAACAGTCCTGGTATTAGGTGAATGGATGGGATATATATCCAAAAGTATTCACTCTCCCCTCCAAATCATTGAATCCAGGTGTTCCAATCACTTCCATGGTCACAGGTGTATCAAACCAAGCACCTCGGCATGCAGACTGCTTCTACAAACATATGTGAAAGAATGGGTCGCTCAGTGAATTCCAGCGTAGTACCGTGATAGGATACCATCTTCACGTCGTGAAATTTCCTCACTGCTAACTATTCCACAGTCAACTGTTAGTGTATTATAACAAAGTGGATGCAATTGGGAATGACAGCAACTCAACCATGAAGTGGTAGGCCATGTAAAATGACAGAGTGGGGTCAGCGGATGCTGAGACACATAATGCACAGAGGTCGTCCATTTTCTGCAGAGTCAGTTGCTATAGACCTCTAAACTTCATGTGGCATTCAGATTAGCTCAAGAACAGTACGTAGAGAGCTTTGTGGAATGGGTTTCTATGGCTGAGCAGCTACATCCAAGCCTTACATCACAAACCGCAATGCAAAGTGCTGGATGCGGTGGTATAAAGCATGCCGGCACTGGACTCTAGAGCAGTTGAGACGTGTTCTCTGGAGTGACGAATCACGCTTCTCTGTTCGGCAATCCGATGGATAAATCTGGGTTTTGTGGTTAGGAGAATGGTACTTGTCTGACTGCATCGTGCCAAGTGTAAAGTTTGGTGGAAGGAGGATTATGGTGTGGGTATTTTTTTTCAGGAGTTGGGCTCAGCCCCTTAGCTCCAGTGAAGGAACTCTTAATGCTTCAGCATACCAAGACATTTTGGACAATTTCATGCTCCCAACTTTGTGGGAACAGTTTGGGGATGGCCCCTTCCTGTTCCAACATGACTGCCCTGCACAGAGTTCTGACTTCAATCTGACAGACCAGCTTTGGGATGAGTTAGAGCGGAGACTGTGAGCCGGGCCTTCTTGTCCAACATCAGTGTCTGAAATCACAAACAAGATTCTGGTCAAAGATTCCTATAAACACACTCCTAAACCTTGTTTGGAAAATCTTCCCAGTTGAGTTGAAGCTATAAAGTGTGGGCCAACATCATCTACATCGACATCTAGTGGTGTTAGATTAACTGGTGATTCTAAATTACCCACAGGTGTGAATGTGAGCTTGAATGGTTGTTTGTCTCTCTGTGTTAGCCCTGCAACAGACTGGCGATCTCTCCAGCTCCAGACCCCCCATGACCCTGAAATTGATAAGCAGAAGATTATGGATGGATGAATGGATGGATGGATGGATTAGGAATAGGATGCCACTCAAGTTCATATGTCCATGAAGTCAGATGAGCAAACCGTATATTACAGTCTAATAAAATGTGTTACAACTTCTATGTTATATTTAGTGGCAAAGGATCTGAAACTTTTTCCACGTCAACTCAAAATTTCTCTTCAATATCCTTTTTTTCCTTAACAGATTACACTTTGAACATTTCATTCATGCAAAGTGTTAAATGCTGACTCACTTTCACTCACAACAAACATTTTCACTCTGCTGCCATCCCAGGACTTTTACCTTTGACTGTACTTGTACACATTTTTATACATGACAGCTCTTTTAAAGTTAACTCCCTGTTCCCCGACATAGCAAGGCAGCCAAGAAATGTATGTTTTTGCCTGCTGCCGCATGCATTAATTATGGCTTCCATGCAAAATAGATTAGATCTGCAACTTCATTGAGTGGCCAAGGACTTCATAGCTCACATGGCGCAGCTCCCTATTTCTCCTTAACTAACTGGAGTCTATCAAGCCTGGGAAATAAAAAGCAGGCAATTTATGACATTATGCCCCTTATTTTTGTTGCTTTGGTAAGTGGATATTACATTCCTTATCTGAAGGGTGTTGCTGAGACATAGCTGCCATTTAATTTGAAACAAATTAGGTGGAATATCCAGCTTTGTAATTGTGGTCTATTTTGATAAAGCAGAACAGCTATTATGTTAATTTTCATAGCCATTAAATCATGTTTTTACCGTGCAACTGTTTCCTGCAACATTGTGCTGTGTTACAGAGGACAGGAAGCCTGATGTGTCATTATTTTGGTCATTCTTCTATTTCTGCAGGACATGTTTGACTTTGAGGATACAAGGGCCTGCCTGTTAGCTTGTCTCCTGTTGTCTCCAAATGTTTGCCATTTTTGAATGCATGTATGACAACACTGACCTGTATTTGTATTCCTAGATGGAAACTCACAGTCTTTTTTTCCCTCCTAGTTTCTTTCATAGTCATTTGCCAGAAAACATGAATTAGTATGCATCAAGGATGAGGTTCCTAGAGTAGACAGGCTTTATTAAACTGTAATAGGATTTTTGGATCCAACACTGTTATTTTCATTGGGTGTAAACTTGTAGGGCAGTAAATACTTTTCCAATGCTGCTAGAATGTCATAGGGAATCTTTTCATATTTGATCACATTCATATATTACATAGTAGAAAAAAATAGGTTTCCTCTGTAGCAAAAGTGAATTCAAATTTACCAAAGTTGCACATGTCAGCATGTCACTACCTCTAACATGGCAAACATGGGACTGCATTTTTTGGCAGCAGGATTTTCCCACAAGTAGAAAGTCCGAGGCTTTTAATTTGAGAGCTCTTATCTGTATCTGTGAAAAGAGTACTTTCAGTTTACAGGCTGCTATCGACCTTCTTAGCCCCTAAAGTGTTGTTCTTATTAGCCAGGTGACAAACAATCTATGCCAAATGGACTCTAGTCTTCAGACCGGTGCAGCACATACAGTACCAGTGGGAAACCTTTTGATTTTTTCTTTATTTTACGTTTTATTTTTCGTGTCCTTTTCTGCATCTCCTCTTCCTTTGAGCACACTTGTGCCTTGGCGGATTTACACATGCTAAAGTATTTGCCATCTCTCTCTTTGTCTCTTGTATTTCTCTCTCTCTGCCTCTCAGTCCATTAGTTCAGGTCAATTTTAAGAGGCTTAATTGGCATGAATTTGGATGATGTTTTATTGGTAAAACTGCATTATGTTGTTGAATATCACAGTGTCATTCATTCATTTCTGCTTGCTTATTCTTCCTGCACTAACTCTCCTGTTCTTTCACACTTGCAGCTCCCACCTACGCATCTCTCTCACCAGTATGATGGCCTGATCTTCTCCAACTCCTTACTCACTGGCACTACCTTGCATTGTTCAGTATATATATCAGCAGTTCACAATTCATCCTCTGCCAGATTGCCCTTTAAGCATTTGCCACTGCATTTGCTGCCATAGCATATTTGCTCTTACCTATTTTAGACTCTAACCTGCACCTCGATCATTGCCTACCCCCTTCATTTTGTTTGCATGCCTGGTTTGTTGCAAAATAGAAGTTTTTTTTTTTAACCTCCCCTTTTGTTGGTCTATTAACTCCAACAAAATTGAGAGCCACAGATCATAATGAAACTTGACCACTGCATCAGTTGTTCCTTCAATTCTTGAACCTCTTATTTGGCAGAAATTTCCTAATGGCCATGATACAAGTGACCCACTGATTGACCTTCCAGTGCACCACTTTTGGTAAGCAGACCTGGTGCTGCATGATGAACCATGATAATAACTGAATCACAAAGGCATAACTATAAACGACATATATTTTCAAAGCTAAAACAGTACTTTTTGTTATGGTTTCACTTCAAGGATTATGAGTCTCCAACAAGTTTGTGACAAAGGAGGTGCGACTTTATGATTTACTTTCATCTCAGTGTTTTTTTTCCTTTTAGATTATGCCTACACTTTAAGCACTGACTATAGCAGTGTGCTATACTGAATCATCTATAAACAAATAAAACTCATCCATGAGCTGCTTTTGTACTGAGATATTAAATGATATCAATCAATCATGTCAGCTTACTCTTGGTAAGACTAATCATTCCTCGCAAGACAATTTTTCCTACTTACTTTGTTCGAGCTATGCAACATAAATAGGCATACTGATACAAACTGACATAAAAATTTTTATGAAGTAATGCAGCCTAAGAAACTCAGCTTCTCTCTCCTGCTTGCAACCAAGAGGATTATCCAGTAATGGCTTAGTTTTAGACCCTCACAGGTCTGGAAGAATACACACTAACAAAACAGTTTAATAATTTGTAATTTATAGTCATTTCAGCTTATTCGCTCTGTTATTATTACTCTTTTTTTTTAAATAATCTTTTTGTGGAAGCAGGATGGCTTCTTTTCAGTTATCAGCCTGTTCAGGGATTTTTCTCACAAATTGAAATGCGGCCTCACGAGTCATAGTTCACTCGGGTCTGTGAAGCTTCATTAAGGAAAAGAAGGGAATGGAGAGAGTAAAAACTCAATTAGACGGCCATGTTGGAAATCCATTCTACTCTAGCTGATGCATGTGATGGAGCATTTCTGCAGAGCATTTTGTACTCCACCATGTAAATTCATGTGAACTACGTTTTACCATAATACTTCATTATTTACCTAAGCTTCAGTCACTCAAAGTGATGGAATCTATTTCAAATGTTGTCTATCACAGACACAAACCAACAAGGCTCCACTTAATGTTTTTATTTTTTTTGTTGTTGTATTTTCTTGTGATTAAAAATATATGTGCCTGCAGGAATATGTGCACCTGCATTTTTCCTCCACGAGTCCACAAACAGAACTTGTAAGATGCAGTGAGCGACTTTGCAAGATTGTATTACATGCACATACATATTGCATATTTTAAATCTGGTTACTTAGCATCGATGTGTTGATTTGCATTTCTGTGTCTTCATGTGAGAGTACACTTGCGCGCCTGAATGTATGTGTATGTGTGCGCTTGTTTGTGTGTCACCCTCAGTGGGAGTGCAAGTTTACACACACACACACACACACACACACACACACACACACAAATGAATACATTAAACCAAGGCCAACTGCCAGCAACATCAATCTCTTGAATTCCTCTCCTTTGAAAGGCTCTGAATAAAAACCTATTGTTCATCCTCATTCTCAAAGAGCATTTCTCCTTTTGGTGGAGATATATATATATATATATTTTGCATGTTTTTTAACAGTGCACAAACATAGATATAAAACCTTTATTGTTTCATTTTATGTAACATTACCAAGCAATGTGGCAGTGATTGAGATGATGACAGGTACCAATCAGGGAAACAGCAAACTACTGTGAATGGCCTCATTGAACGAAAGTTTTTCCTTCAACAGGAATCAAATTCTGACAGTAAATTTGTTGAAACGCTGCTTAAGTAAACAGCAGGAGGTGTCTTGCTGCTGCATAAATTCATACTGATGTGACAAATTGGATTTGATACACAGTTTTTTTGCACAGGGAGTTTAAACAGAAGCTCACGCACAATCCCAACACAAGCTGACAGAGAGAAAGAGAGAATGATGTTTGAGTCTAGCAACAGGATTTCACAGACACTTTAAAAGTCTCTGTTGCCCAGCAGGGCCTGCAGGTCACACGACTGAACAGCTGCCGTATCAATTCAGTGGGCAGTGCAGTGGCTATTTGTGGCTCACCGGTACCTTCAGCAATAAATTACGTGACACAAGCACACAGCCATGAACACATCCCTCTCACGACGCACACACTCCTCATTCCAGTGTTGTTGTTGGATAGAATGGGACTTTACCTCATATGCTCATGTGATTCACAAATATTTAGAAACAGAGAAGCTCCAGCCCCTGAGCAATGAGAGTTTCTTATTCTATTTGATGTGAGATGACAGCAGGAACCCCCTTTAGGCTGTGATACATGGACATCAATTTCAGGCAATGTGATTTTACACAGGGAGTCCTTGCAACATGCTGAGACAAAAGCAAAAGGATTATCATAAGACATGAATATTACAGCAAATACCTTAAGATGCAGGTGCAGCTAAAATGTGGCATTTAGATCAAGAATGTGCACTTTAAAGCCAGAAATATTCATACACTGCAACATTCAGTACTTTAGGGTAAAAGCTTAAGTAGATTTGTTTCAAGAAAATTCATCAGTGTGATTTATTTGTTTTTCCTGAAACCTACAAATTCAGACCACTAAGCAAGACACCAGCCCAATACTCCATTTAGTCAGTGAATCAATCGAACAACCAATCACTAAACTGATTATTGCTTCAGAGTTCTGGAAGCCATGACTGATGATAACCCAGTGCGTGAATTCAACCTGAAAGGTACACTAATGGTAATGATATTAAGGATGCTGAAAAATTGCTGTTCTACTGCAGACCTCCTGTTTAAATGATAGCATATTAGACAAAATTATTCTTTGACTCTTCTGGAACAATGAACAATCAATTTACACATTGTTTTCTAGTAGATTTATTGGTTCTAACCACTGCACCTAACAGTCCACAGAGTATGACCAATTATAGGACTTATATTTTCAGGGTACGCAAGCAAGGCCCATACATGTCTATATTTCCTCACAGCCTCTGGATTTATGTACACTGTGGTGTTAGGGGTCAATCAATATCAAGTCCTCAGCTGTATAAAATCCACATTCCATAAACTGTGTTCTCAGGAGATTCAAAAGTGTTAACGTAAGCGATTGATAAAAACTTTCCTCTCTATAACATTGTATTATTTCCTCTGTCTGAATTGCTTTCACCCCTTTTAATTGCTTCTAATATTTTTTTTCCACGCTGTCAGCCTCCTTTGTTAGCTCTCCTCCTGTTTTCTCTTTTCTCTTTTCCTTAGCTGCCACAATTTCTCCTTTGTTTTCTAATAATATTCTTTCTCAAGTGTTGTCATCATGCCTCCCCTTTTTCCCTTTAATCCTCATTTCTGTCTCATTCACCACTACATTACTTGCCCTTTTCCCCCATGTCTCCATTTGAAATGTGACAGCCTTTCCTTCCCACTCTCATCCTCTCCTCCCACTTTGAGGTCGGGAGATATTCCAGTAATAATTACCTCTGTGTGCAGGAGTGTGTGCTCCCAAAATGCCAAGAGACTGCCAGTCATTGTTACATGCATGCTCATGCAACCTGCAGGAGTGCAGCACCACACCAAATAGGGCTGTGCTGCACATAAAATTAGTAATCGCATAGATGAACCATGAAAACACACACAATGCGTGAAAGGGGAAATGAATTAAATAAAGGTCCAGAATAATATAAAATGTATCATAATGGATCTTTTACTTTACTAGGGACAACAGTTTTCACATGGATTATGAGTAATATATGGGTGACAGGTAAATTAGTTTCTGTTTTGTTATGTTCTCAGTAAGAGTACTCAGGCTCCACTACTCAGCTAGTAGAGCTAATGAGGCTGAGTCTACAGCCAATCACAAGAAATGCTTAAAAGGCCATAACTTGAGCCAAGAGTAAATTGGAGACCCTTTATTTTAACTTTCATTGCATATTTTTCTATAGCAATTAAAGCTGATTTAATGTTATTGTAACTTATGACACATTTACTGCTGCTGAAAATTTTAAATGACCCAAATCAAAGAGTTTAAATACCTAGGTATTTAGTGGATCATTATGTGAGATCCATCAACATTCACTGGCCACTCTGTTAGTTAAACCTGTTTAACTACTCGTTAACATGTAAACACGGTCAAAATGACCTGTTGAAGTTCAAGCCGAGCATCAGAATGGGGAAGAAATGTGATTTAAGTGCCTTGGAAGGTGGCATGGTTGTTGGCGCCAGACAGCTTGTTCTGAGTATTTCAGAAACTGCTGATCTGCTGGGATTTTCCCACACAGCCATCTCTAGGGTTTATAGAGAATGGCTTGACAAAGAGAAAATATTCAGTGAGCAGCTGTTTTCTGGATGAAAATACATTGTTGATGCCAAAGGACAGAGGAGAATGGCCCAACTGATTTGACCTGAAAGCAACAGTATCTCAACAAACCTCTAATTACAACCAAGGTATGCAGGAGATCATCTCTGAATGCACAACACATTGAACCTTGATGCAGATGGGCTACACCAGGTGCCACGCCTGTCAGCTAAGAACAGGAAACTAAAGCTAACACACTCACAAAAACTGGACAAGATAAGATCTGTTGTGACATTTAGGTGGTAGGGTCAGAATTTTGCTTGAACCACATAAGGGCATTGATCCATCTGGCCTTGTATTAGTGGTTCAGACTGGTGGTGGTGTAATGGTGTGGAGGATGTTTTCTTGGCAAACTTTGGGCTCCTCTATACCAACTGAGCATCAGTCTACCTGAGTCTTGTTGCTGACCATGTCCGTCCCTTTACAACCAGTCACAAAGCTCCAATAAACACCAGATCTCAATTCAATTGAATGCTTTTGGGATGTGGTGGAACAGGAGAATCGCATCATGGATGTGCGGATGACAAATTTGCAGCAACTGTGTGATGCCATCGTGTCAATATGGATCAAAATCTCTGAGGAATATTTCCAGCACCTTGTCAATGCCTTCTATTCTATTCTGCTGCCATTTACTGCTTTGTTGTATTGGTAACAAGCTGGTGTGGGTATCTCCTTTCTGTTTGCTTTACTCAAGTGTATGAGTGATTGAATATATAAATCTGCATTTGCAGGATACGGTGCCTCTTCTGAAACTGACAATTAGATCACCTCTGTAGATTTTTCTTTCCAGTTATGATGTTCAGAACTTTTCTCTGTTCCCCTTTCATCTTTATTGCTATGGTTTTAAGATGTTTCATAATCTAATACTGTGCAATAGTTTACATTCACAGTTTTCATGTTCCTATGTCGGTCCACCCATTTCATTACTTCAGAGATTATGTCAAACATTGCTCCACACTACATGCCAGTTAAGTAATAAAATGTTCCCTATCTCATAGTCTTTAATAGCCTGTCTCTTCAGGACTCTGTTTGCTTCCATATGTTCTCGATATAGCCACAAATTCAAGAGATGCTCTGAAGTTTGTTCTTGGTGTTGTCTTTTATTGGCCCTCCTTTTAATATCTGTCCTTCATTTCCTTTCAAGCACTTTGTGACAAAGCACTTTGTGACAAGTGCTTTATAAATAAATTTAACTTGATTTGACTGCTCAGCCGTATAATATGATGGCAGAGATAAAAAAATACTCCTACAGCACCACTACACCATGGTCAAGGAAACGGGCACGAGGAGAGAAGCTCTCAGCCACCATTATGCAGGTTGACTGAAATATAATTTGAACATTTAATGAGATAAATTGAGATCTCATGTCAAGACAGTACATACGAAATGCAGCTCAGAGAGTAGTGGAGCGCTTCTTTTTATTTTATCCGTGTTGCCTGAATAAGATGAAACAACTTAACTCTCTCCATTTGTGAGGTGTATTTGTGCGTGTCTGCTTGCATATTTGCACACAGGCAGAAATAAGAAAAGACTTTCTTTGATCGCAGTAATAAGCCGCTTACATCGAAAACAGATTTTGATGTCATTTAAACACAATTTTACCAGACAAGGCAACAGGTTTAGATGATCAGGTATCGCAGGAAAATGCAGCTGTGAATTCAGCAGCACAGACGCTCATTTATTTCTCATCATTTTTCAGACCCACCGTAGCACAAGCTAGAATAACTTTAACAAATATCAGACACAGTGCCAGCATCTTGTTAACTTTTAAAGAAAAGAATCCTAAGAGGAAACTTCACTAACTGGTATTGGAGGCTCGTGGGCCAAGACCAGAAAGCTGTGCAACTCACTGATGTGAGCCCAAAGGACACAAAAAGACAATATCAAGCCCAGACACCAGCAGCTCACTCTTCTACCAGCTACCAAGTGATACAGAATTATCTGCTGCTTTACCATCAGACTGCAGAGCAAATTCCTTTTCTCAGACTGCTGAACTCCTCCTTCACACTTCACTGTAAAAAGCTTTATTTTTAATGACTATTTATTTTCCTTGTATTATTTGTCTGTTGTGTGAAGGCACTATATCTCCAACTTTGTTATGCAATGATAATTAAAATGATCTTGAATGCTAAATCAGTGTTCCAGTAGAAAATGAGCACACGGTTATAAAAAAGCACACTGCGACTTAAAGGGTTGTTGGGTATATGACATGCAGTGTGTTCCATAAAACTATAGATAACAATAAAGCATCTCACCAGAAAGCTGTACTCAATATTAGCACCTATAGTAGTTCCAATAAAACAAGAAATTATATGTATATATGTAAATTAATTTACTTGCGATGAAGTGTACGGGGATTATACAGTGCAATGAAAGATTTAAGGGCTGGTAGTGTGTCAAAGAGACAGAAAAAGTGTTTAAGGCATCAATGAATATTTTAAGAGCGAGTGGGAGCTGTGGGAAGGATGTACAAGCTGAAAGAGAGTTGGTCTGCTGAGAGACGGAGAGATAATTTAATAGATGGGCAGAGCAAATGTGTTGGAGGAGAGACAAAAAAGCTGGAGGGATGGGAGATGAATGAATGGCGGACTAATCTGGACTAAGCAATGGAGAGGAGAAGCGACATTAATTTAATAAGATAGATGAATGAGCAAATAGATGTATTGTGCAATGTAAAAAAGAAAAAAAGACCCTAAACTTGTGACAAATAAGAAAAAATGTGTGCGAAATAAAAAATAAAATATGAATGAGAGCATGTCTAGGCATTGACTCAAATAAGGTTTAGACTGATGAGGTCAGAGACCCATACTATAAAGCAGGATTTGAGGTTAGTGTGGTAACTCAGTGTGTTCTCATCCCAGGGCATCAAATACCACTGGTATCACAGTGATACACACAAAGCGTCCCTTTGCGCCTTGAAGCACCTTCCGTGGCATTAGTAGATGCCAAGAGATAATGGACCTCTTTTGAAGGATGAAAAACGTTTGCATTTGCAGACTGTAGGGAAGTGGTGGTGGTGGAGTAAGTCACAGGTTCAGATCACAGTTCAGTTCTGTGTTTTAGAATGTGTTTTGTAGTTTTTGTTTCTTTTTTTTGTTTTGTTTTCTTTTGGTTGGGTTTAGGCACTAAAAACTGAGTTATTATCCTGAAACTAAGACTGATTAAACCACTAAAGCGTTGTACATGTTGACCTTAAAGGCCTCACCTAATATTGTTGATCACCTCCAGGGCTGCAGCTGAAAGAAAAAAGCTGTAATACATCTAACCAACACATTTAATTAGGTCCATTTTTAGCACAAGTGCAGCCACAAGGAGGCAAAAAAAAAAAAAGTGCACAAAATATGATTTGTCAGCTGCTCTGGTTTCATCTGATTTCAAGCTTGACACTCTCAGCATTATTTTGCAAAAATTAGACATGGAGTGTCATGCGGCTACAGCAAAAACAGACCTTTTAATGAAAGCTATGACACAGCGGACTTGTTATCTCCACAGTGATTCATCTAACATGTTGAACAGTATTATTCTTCTTTGAATCAAGGGTTTGGTGTACCTCAGAATTAATTCTGAAGTGCAGTTTTATTCTCACTAGCCTGCTGGACAAAATGACACTCTGCTCCACTGCCATGCTGATGATGGTAGACTGTAATTTATTAGATATATGTCATGCTTTAAATGAGTAAGACTGAGAGTTGTAGTGATTTGTAAGTAGGGAATAAACTGGACCAAAGCCCGCGAGAGATGAGCTGAACTCCACTTTTCTACATCCACATCACTTACTGTTAACAGCACACCTCTAGCTTTCAGCTGTAATGACATAATGTCTTAAGAAGATTGTCTCTTTAAAAGTGGTGCTCCTTACAGGAGTGTTGCATTCATGTGAATCCACAACAGAATTAAACATGGTGTTAAAACATTTCCTGTGTTGCTGCAGTCTGCACACACTCTGTTAGTATGTTTAGCTCTTAATAAAAAGAAAAACAGAAAATCTGCCCCAAAGTAAATAAAGTCTTGCTTAACATGGAAAAAAATGTCTTATACCTAAGACCTTACTACTAATAAAATAAAATTGCATGCAACAACACATTTTAACCCCATCATTGTTGTTGGACTTGAATATTTGTCACCATTATTCCACACGGTAGGAGGCAGCTTTCACCTGGCACGCTGCTGCCAGTGGGTTGTTTTTTCCATCTTGTGCATTTCAGCCTTTCACTGCTCACTGTTCCCATTAAGATTAATAGTGGTAAGCAATTAGGTTCCTGACATGCATCATGCGTGATTGGCACTGAATTGAGAAAGTGCTTTAAAGCAGTAGGAAACACTGATAGAATTTTCCAGTACAGCACTTGTAATCCTGGCAAGATGTAATTATAGGAAAATATATTCCATCTTTTTTAAAGTTCTTTATCTACTTTTTTGTACCAGTCTATCAATCAAGGTAGATACAGAACTGTCTTAATATATCTTATGTTTCTACATTAGAAATTAATACTCCCATATGGATATAGCGCACAACACGTTTAAACAATAAAACTAATCTCATGTTCTGTGATTTGTATGAATTCTATTACGAGTGTTAGTCATAGATATGAGTAAAACTTGTGAGAAACAAATTAGGAATTGCATGATTATTAATGAGGAGTTCCTGAATAAATATTTAGTAGATGAGTAGACAAGTAACAAAAGGAAGTGTATGAATAAGATTTTGAAAAGGGGGATCATTACGGGAGCAATACTACAGAGAAGAAGATACCATTAAACCGAAGCTTTGGTTGACAGCACACAGTTCTTGTGCATTAGAGTGGCAAGTAAGGAAACACAGGCGATAAACTCCTCCTTATGTAACTGAGAATGTTAATGCAGGACTATTTTTGAAGAGCTGCATGGCATAACCTCCTCATCACACAACAGGTCCTCTAAATAAAATAAAATAATATGTTGCATGTCCATGCCCTGCAGAAGGTACAGGTGTTAGGTATGTGGAAGATGATTTTTCTTTTTTAACCCTCCAGCATTGTTACAAATCACTTCAAAAATAAATATTTTCTGTGATGTGAAAATGCTCTGGTTGTGGTTTGGAGCAAACCTTAAATATGGTCTCTTTGCTGGCATTGCAATATCCACTTCAAAACAAACTTAGATGTCTGTTTTGATCCTTTATTCATGACTTCTGCTAGTATCTTTTTCCAGGTTGACTGTGTACAAACTCTCCTAAACCATCATGTTTACTTCAAGTCTGTAAATACATTTCCAGTGTAATTCAATACACAGAATCCAGCATGCTTTCAGGGCTGTTTGTGAGACATTTCCTTCTCAACTGAGAAAGCGTGACAGTGTTTTTACATACGGAGGTCTAAAGTGTACAAAATTAATTAATAAAAAAAACTCACAAAATAAATCTTAGATAAATAAATCAGATTCAATAACATAAACAAACAAATGCGTGATATAATTATTGAATTCTGAAAATTTTTCATTAAACACATCCTACATACTTTTATTTGTAAGGTATTAAATAGTATTAAATATGTGTCACTGTTTGATCTGTTTGTATCACAGTCAGCCTGAGACCAATTTCTATCTGCAGTTCCCTAGTAGGTCATAATTAAAACTTCCACACAGTAACATAACAATACCAAACTAACTGTAAAAAACAAGAGAAAACATAAAATACAAAAATTACGCACAGCACACACACACGTACACTTTGTCAGTACCGATAAAACAAAGATATATATATATTTTGCCCCTCTCCGTCATAATGACTCTGTCAATCAAGGCCCACATAAGCTATAAAACATATGCAACACCACATTAAGTCTGATCAGGTTCTGGAGCACAGACCACATTTAAGGTTTCCAAGCAAGGAGGAAACATACTGTGATTGTTAATTCATGTACATTTTTCTTTGTGATTCACTAACCGCATTGCAAAGTGAACTGCTGCAGTCAAGTGCACTTACATAAACTTCTCCCCTGCATTACGTGGGATAAGTTGGTAATTTTTGTTTGCTAACTTGTGTAAGCTACTGTGTGAACCTTAGCCTTCTGTAAAACTCATAATGTTTTGCCTTCAGGGTAACGTCTTTATGCGAGCTGTTTATGAATTTAATTTTAAGACACCGCTCAAACATACAAAATCAGCCAGTGGAGTGCTTGAAAAAGCTCATAATGACAGAAAAAACAACCAAACAACAACAAAAAAACCCAATAATTGGATAGACTGTTGTATAAAATTTTAGCTAACCAGACATTTTCCATAAAGATATTCAGAAGCAGATATGTGAATACAGATTACTTTAGCGTTACACAATGAATGAGAATCAATAGGCTGGTGCTGATTTTTATTCTAATATGATCGCAGGACACTTACAGTATCTATCAGTAAGTGGCACATACAGTTCATTAGTAAAGACATATGTGGGTGACAGTGGAGTCTGTATGTAGCATCAGAAATTTGAACACTCAAAATTAAAATACATTTTGGTTTAATCCTCCCTGTTCACCAAAGACTGAACTAAAATGTACTTGTAAGTATTCATCACATAATTGATTGAATGTAGCATACTGTCAATTTCTGTACATACTGTATACTAAAGTACAACATTAAAATGCAATATAATCATTTTTAATAAAATGATGGTTACAAATTTAATTTATTTTAGGGTGCGTGCAGTCATTTTGGCCATTATCAATGCCATTATAAAAACAAAACCAGTGGCACTTTCACAAGGTTGCTGAGCATAGCACATACACCAAAGAGGCCAGCTATCACTACTATGACTTAAATGTATGCAGGATTTGCTGTACTTTATTTCTGTTCCTTTAAATTTGGCAGAATCAGAAAGATTTTTTTTTTAAGAACAGGTTCAATAACATCAGTGTTATGGCGGTTTTACACTCTTATTTACAATTTTATTCTATGAAAGTAAAACTGTAAAGATTTGAAAAATCACACTCTGGACTGATAACAACAAAAAACTGACTTACTTATTTTCAGAAATTTACAAAGTATTTTCCCTCTTTAAAGTATTTTCCCTCTATAGAGCCCATGGTTGTTAAACTGAACTTACATTTTTGCAGCCGTTACTTTCTTCTTCATTGTCACTATGATTGTTATTTTTTAAACTGTAGTCTGGGGCTTAAGGAGTTAAGAAACATACAGTATGTCTCACATTTTATATATGTATATATATATATATATATATATATATATATATATATATATATATATATATTCTCAGTGTTTTCCTCTTTTCAGGTGACACAAAAAATTTAGCTGATTTGCTAGTTAGCTGCTCCTGTGGGTCACTTGGCTCTCGGCAGTGGCCTGGCTTTTAGTCAAGTTGAGGGAGAATGTGTAGCTCCCAAATTTGGGATATTTTGACTTCACTTTAGCATAATGGCAGGAACTGTTTATACAATTTCTGTCTTTATATATGGTCTATGGAAGGCTGATTTCAATCTGCTGTTGCCCAAGACAGTTTACCTTCCCCTGTGCCACTCTCAGTCTACAGAAAGGCTCATGAGCATGCAATTTAGGAAGACTAATCAGCCAGTTAGTGTAAAGGCTCTGACTGATGGATGAAATCATTGTGAGGAAAAGTGGTGGTGTAAAATAAAATGGGAAAATATATGTATGGGTATAAAAACTACTGGAATTAAAATAAATGTACTGGCTACACAATTAATTTTTGTAAACACAAGACTAAAATAACATTTCATATGATGAACTGAATTTCAGGAATGTGTTTATTTCACAGCTTAATGGTTTTATTATATAGTTTTATTCTATTTCTATGTTTTTTCACAGTTGCTTGTCTTTTGTTAAAATTTTTTGAACACTTCTTACCTCGATCCCAGTTGCTGCATAGTCTTACTTAATAGGCTGCCAGTTTTAGAGTCATTCCCAGGATTTTATGGATAGCTTTTTTGGGTCGTCCTAGCCTAACCTCTAGCTCATCTCTAACCTTTTAAGCCGATATAAGTCTGAGCACAGTTTTAGATATGGTTTTGTTGGATCAGTCTGAGTTAAAAGGGAATAAGTGACAGGGCTTTTGCTTATTGGAACTATAGCTTTGTAAAGCTTATGTCAGTATCCATCCATCCAACAATTTTCTTAACCGCTTATCCATCTTAGGGTTGCAAGGGAGTCTATCCCAGCTAAGAGAAGTAGAAAAGCAGGGGAAGCAGGGGAAGAGGAAGAAAGGATCCTCGACAGGTATCTACTTATGTCAGGATCATTCTTCTAAATCACTTAGCAAAATCCCATCTGCACAAATTAACATGCACAGCCTTGTTTTTGCCTTATTGGATATGTAAACAGCTTGTTTTGAAAGGGGGCAAAGTGTGTGTGTGTGTGGGGGGGGGGGGTTAAGTGAGTAGAGGGCGACAGAGTGGAATAAGCAAATAAGTGCACAGGCAGACAGAGAGGTAGAGGAGCAGACAAAGAGATGGATGGGTGGATGGGAGCTTGTTGAGGAGAGGAATAGAAAGTCCTAAATGCTGTTGCAGCAGGCTGTGCTGACGTGAGGAGTGTTCCCAAACACAGTTAGTAGCGACTGCAGACCAACTGCATTACCATACTTACACACATACACGCACGCATGCACGCACCCCCCCGACTCGCAGTGCCCGAGGGAGAAAGCTGCTCGCGGGCATAGCTAAATAGAATGGGGACAGGCTCTCCTGTTCTGGTCCTGAGGAGGTTACTCCAACCCCGTTTGTAAAATTGTCAAGGTGTCTGTATGCAAGAGTGTGCGGTTGCGTCGGAATATGTATTAATGCTTTTTGTGTGTTTCTAGGCTTTAAGGGACCTCCTACAGGTGTGTGTGTGGAGCGCTGTTTATTTATGCACTAATTGTGTGTGTGTGTGTGTGTGTGTGTGCGTGTGTTCCCATGAGCAGGTCGGCCCTCTCCTCTTCTCAATTCCTCCTCTTCTTTCTATGTCTGCACTTCCTCGCACAACTAGGTGCGTATCATTGGATCAGTAGCTGCTGGCTGCCACACTGTCCAATCGCATCTAGGAAGAGAAAATAGAGAGAGAGAGAGAGAGAGAGAGAGAGAGAGAGAGAGAGAGCTAGGAAGCGAGGGGGAGATGGGGGAGGAGAAAGAAAGGAAGAGAGGGAGAGAAGGAGATTGATCACTTGAACGTCCTGGGCCCTGTATTCCTCGGAGAAACATTAAAAATTCTACTACATCTAATTTTTTTTTCATTCCCACCTTTCTCAGACTGAAGGCTTGGGGGCTGTTTTTCTTTCTTTCTTTTTTTTCTTGCTTCTTTTTGGGTTATTCCCACCCCGGAGACGTGCCACCAACACCACCATCACCAGCAGCAGCAGTAGCAGCAGCAGCAGCAGCAGAGGAATATCTCCCAATATCCCATCCCGGGCACGTCGGATAAGCTGCAGCAGCGAAAGCACGCGGCAAATATTGCGGTGGACGGGAAAGGGGAGAATGGTCCATGGAATTTCACACCTCTCATCCAGTCTGGGTACGGTATATCCTACATTTTGTCATGTGAGGATTTTTTTTCTACTGCAGCGAGGATGCAGGTTGAGGCTTTGCATTTGAGTGTGTGTGTGTGTGTGTGTGTGTGTGTGTGTGTGTGTGTTTGTGAGTGTGTGAGTGAGTGAGCGTGTTTTGCCGTAGTCAGCTTCAGAGCCGATAGAGATTTAGACAGGGAATTCTACCTCACAGGCAAGCATTTTTCCACACTTAATTTTTTTCTTCTTCATCGCAACCCCTTTCGTCTTGTTCATTTTAATAAGAAAGCAGCGTAGCTTCTGTCTATTCTTTCTATATGAAAACACACAAGGGGAGGGTGGCAGGCGGGTTTGCCTTGATAAATGGAGCGTTATTCATCAGCGTGTGTGTGATCACCACTGGAATGTTAACTAGCACCTTGGACAGCAGACACCAATACAATCTAACATAAGAGCAGCGACAGCGGTGATCCTTTTACACTCTAATATCTTTACAGCTCACAGTGTGTGTGTGTGTGTGTGTGTGTGCGCGCGCGCGGATGTGTGTATGATTATACAGCAAATTGATGTTTCTCTCTCTTTGTGCGCGTATGTAGACGCGTGTGTTAATATTCTGCCCTCAGGCCATCAGAGAGAGAGAGAGGGGAGAGAGAGGGAGATATGGCAGTGTCGGCTGGGAAGCAGCTGTGAGTGTGTGTGTGTGTGTGTGTGTGTGTACTTGAGATGGAGAGGGAGACAGTGAGCATGTAAGGTGACAAAGAAAGTGTATGTGAGACATAAAGAAGGTGTATTTGCGCGTATCTCAGGTGGAGGGATAGAGAACAAAGTACGTGCGTGCGCGCGCGCGCGTGTCACGGGCGTCCTACCTTATGCTACATGCAGGTCAGAAGCCCTACGGTGTATTCAGGGTTTAATTAAGCGTGTGACGTGACACCCCCCCTCCTCCATCGGGGTCCTGTGATCTGTGAAACAGTGTGTAGTGAGGATGTGACACAGCAGCCCTGACAGTCTGACACCGAGTTAAGCTGAGCGGACAACATCTCATTTGCCCTATCTATCACTCCCGTATCTATTTTTATCATGAACAGAAAGAAAGGTGCACAAGCTCTTCTGATGTCATATGTGTGTCTCCTGTGTGTGTGCATGTGTGACACTTTATTTTGCCCTGTGATTTTTTTAATCAGGACTAATTAAATCCATGCTTTCTCCCCCCTCCCCTTCTCTGCCTCTCTTTCTCTTATCCAGGCGGCAGTTTGGGCTTGTTATGGGGATGACCGGAAGGAGAAAGTGACAGAGGAACAGTGATGCTACTGTTTACATAACAGGAGAGACTCACACACACATACATGCACACAGGTTCAAATCGCCAGTCCAAGACATACACACTCCTTTAAACAGTCCCACACATACATACACTCCGAGACGGCGTATTGAACGGAGGCACTGACTGAGTCACTGCACACTCAGAGGCACAGAATCATTGACTCACACACAGGAACACACACACAGACAGACACATACACAAGGGGAAAAGGTTGTTTGCAGGAGCCAGAACTGTGTGTTGTGTGTGCTATGGGCCAAGCTGAGCAGCAGCTGTGTGTGAGCGTTGGATACCTCTGAAGGGTCAAAGCAGCCGGAACCCTCTGCCTCCCCCCAGTTCCTCCCTTTACCCCTCCTATCCCTCCTCTTCCAGCTACCCCTAAAAAACTCACCATCATGACTGAGCTGAGGACCAGCAGACTTTTATCCCCCCAATCATCCTTTTCCTGCCCCCTCAGGTTTCTATCCCTCCTCCTCTCCCTCTGTCTCTCCCTTTCTCTCTATCCAGCCTCCTTATTGGCACAACAGACTGTGCCTGTCATTTCCACGGCGCAGGGCCGTATCCGTGGCATCCTGACCCCACTGCCCTCAGACCTCCTTGGGCCTGTCATTCAGTACCTTGGAGTACCGTACGCCAGGCCTCCAACAGGGGATCGGCGCTTCCAGCCGCCTGAGCCGCCTCTACCTTGGCCAGGAATACGAAACGTGACGCAATTTGCTCCTGTGTGCCCACAGTCATTGGATGAGAGGAGCATACTGGGAGACATGATGCCATCCTGGCTGACTGCTAACTTGGATATAGCAGCGACGTACCTCACTCACCAGAGCGAGGACTGTCTCTACCTCAATATCTATGTGCCCACTGAGGAAGGTGAGTGAACCTAGTGGTGTGCAGTCAAATCTGGGGGCAGGGAAGAATAAATAAGCATGCAGGATTGGGATTAGGATTACATGGTTAGGTTCATTTTGCTTTACACTGACTAAGAGGATGATACCTGATTCCAGGAATATTTTTGGCCATGACAAATGATTAAATCACGGATGTCCTGACAGGGCATAGACATACCCTTGACAAATAAATAAATAAGTAAATAAATAAAGTCTTTAAAAAACGATTCCTTGTTCCCTCAACCCCCTGTACACCGCTGGTTGAACCAACACTTAATATGCAGACACCTGCGTCAGTCGCCATGGGGTTTACGCCTTTACTTGTGGAGGAAAGTGGGAAGGACATAGACTCACTCATGCATACATATTGGTTCATACACATGCATGTGACCCCACACACACACACACACACACACACACACACACACACACACACACACACACACACACACACACACACACACACACACACACACACACACACACGATGGCAATGAGCACTCCCATTGCTTCAATTTATATCCACCAACCGAAAAATGAAGGCAGGGGAGCAAATAAACCCAAAGAGCGATCAAAGGCTGAGATACATAAAAATGGACACATGGACAGTCACACACACACACACACTCACAGATACACGCACAAACAGCCCACAAGGACATTTATTCAAACAGAATAAAGGTGGGGAAGGTGAATAGAGCTGTGCATACAGTCATACAAAAAAGAGAGAAAAACCTGACATCAGGTGCTTCAGTGATGTCACCTTGATCTATCTATCTATCTATCTATCTATCTATCTATCTATCTATCTATCTATCTATCTATCTATCTATCTATCTATCTATCTATCCATCCATCCATCCATCCATCCATCCATCCATCCATCCATCCATCCATCCATCCATCCATCCATCTATCTATCTATCTATCTATCTATCTATCTATCCATCTATCTATCTATCTTGATTCATCTCTCTATTTCTCTCTTTTGCAGACATCCATGAGGAGGGGCAGAGGCCAGTGATGGTCTACGTCCACGGTGGCTCGTACACAGAAGGCACGGGTAACATGATGGACGGCAGTGTGCTTGCAAGCTACGGCAATGTCATTGTCATAACCCTCAACTACCGCCTAGGAGTATTAGGTAAAATAAGCTACATTTGATTTCTATCATGTCTTTAGTATGTATGCGATTGGAATGCATTAGATAAAACTGTGTAAGCACAGTGTATGCTTTTAAAATGAGTACAGCTGAATTTTCAAATAAACCCTCCAATCCTTCAGATTCTATAAGTAAGTTCTTTTTTAAAATCAGTCAGTGAACATATTGTACAGGTAAATCAATGCTGTGTATGTGCATATGGTTTATTTTTGCTGTGCCATTTTTAAAAAAAATGGGAGACTTAAATCCATGCAGCTACAAGCAGTTTCTTTTAGTGAATGAACCCACTTCTAAAATGGCTGAATTTGTGCTTCAAAACCGCGCTCCACCCTTCGATAGAGAACAATAGCGGTGCAATTACTGCCAAGGTGCTCTGGGTATCACTGCAGTGTCACACACCTACTGTATGGTAATTTCCATTATGAAGCGGGGGTAGCCTAAAGGGTGATGAATGTATGATAATTTGAAATGCGTTGTCCACATCTCAGAAGCACTTATTTAATTTGGGAATTTAGTTTTTCCAGAAAGATAAAATTGCAGATGGATATTTTACCCCCGTGACAGAAGCAGATGAAGCTTGGAGAAGGTGGGAGTGGAGAAATGAAAAGTTCAGCCTATGACAGTGGTCACTAGAGTGAACAGGCTTAGCAGAATGATCTTACACCAGAAAAAAATACATATGTATATAGAACAAAGGCATTAATTTGGAGAAAGCTGCTATAGCATTGCTGCTTTACAGTTATTCAGTTTTAGTTTTCCTGTGGGTTGTTGAATTGTTTATTAGATATTATGAGCTATAATTGAGAGATGAGTGTACTTTGCAAATGAAATTTCCTTTACCTTACTTTACATTTAATATTTCATCTTTTTCTCATTATCTGTGGATTTAAAAAAAAATAAGATCCAAAAATTTTGTTTAAAACAATATTCAGTTTTTACTTCTCAACACAGCAGTTCATTTTTGTGATCAAATCTAGAGTGTACTTACCATCTGGATTGTTTAATCCTTCAATGAGCTATAAAATGTGAAACCATTAGCGAGTTGTTTTTACCCAGAGCGCCCTTTTGGTTTATTTTATTTATTTTTTTGTTTTTTTCTTCGAGTGGAAACATGTTCAGTATGGGTGTCCCTAGTGGAAATAAACCCCCCGAAGCCGTTTTTTCCACTACTAGCATCGACTCAAATCTGATCTTTTTTACCTCCATGACTCTCTGACTCATTGCTCTCTGAACAGCAAAAATCTGATTCCCTGTGGTTTTTCTAATTTTAGGCAACTATGCAAAGCTCACAGGTTGAATAAACAGAATGTCTTAAAATCCTGGTATTAAGCCTTCTTGTGGTTGTAATTATTAAAATTACAAAGAGCTGAGCCACAAGAGAGTTAAAAACAGTAATGCAAGGCTTCATTTACTGTGTTACAGTGAGGGCATGAACATTTAGTTGTTTGTGTGTGGCCAATATATTGATTCAGTCAATATATAGTCAACGCATCCCATTTGCTGGGTAAAATCATTCTATTAAAAAGGCACCCACTATTTAGTAGTTCATCTGATGAAAATATTAAAAAATATGTTATTTAGAAAGATGTGGATACACTATCTTTTATAATTAGATGACTTATTTAGTTGAAAATCACATCCCTGATTCTGATCTACATGATTATGTGAACTTGCAATACAAAAACTGGACTGTTTTGTATTAATTAATATGTAGCTTTTAATTAAATCATATCAGTTTATAGATCATTTACATGCGCATGCAAATCATTTTCAGGCTGTCTGAGAGACATTTCTCTCCCAGAAATAAGGACACATCTGGGTTCTTCCTTAATTAGGCAGAGAATGTTGTTTTTGAACATTGGGCTTGAATACATGCTAAAAGGTTAATACGTTTTTAAAAGCTAATTTCCAAGGCTTTCATTAGACATTGATTTTATAAGATGGTATAAATCTGCATGTGGTTAGTGGGTGAGAAGAAATTCCATTTAATTCTGACCTTGGGGGGAAAAGCACAGCAGCTACTGCTGTAATCATCATTCAGAGACAAATAAAGCCCATCCTACATGCTTCTTTGTGTCTTCACTCCATCGCCTGTGTTTACACCACCTGCTCCTTCTCCATCATCACCACCATCACCATCACGCTTCATCCCGAGTAGCAGTGTCTTCTTCTTCCTCTTCTTCACCATTGTCACCATAAATTGGATGCATGAGGTGAGCTCATTTATGAAAAACAATACACAATTATGCACATGAGCATAAATAAAATAAATAGAAGATTGACCCAAATTTTCTACCAGAATATGAAAGCACATTATACAGTTTATAGTAATCACGGAGCTCTTCTAAATGACTATAATCCTTACAATGTCCTTTTTTTGCTTCAGAGAAATTTCTGACAAAATGCACATAAGTGATGAAATGTGTTTTAGCATTGCTTTTCTTGCTGATTATACTCTTATGTGCTTGAGGTTCATAGAAATGAGCTTCTGCAGTAATGAGACAGAGTGAGCTGTTAGGATCCTCGTGTTTACTTAACATCAGTAGTAAAGGGAATAAGGGATGCATGCAGTTGTGACTGCATGCACGTTTAGATTTATGCGTTTATGTCTGTGTGTAATAGATATTTACTGACATTAGTAGGGATGTAACTTGTTGATTTGATCCAGTTTGAGGAATTGTAAGCAATACAATACGTGTAACTGAACGAGTAGATGTACATAAACATAAC